>JBBBDQ010000774.1:600000-817500 GCA_037127315.1 Ascarosepion bandense
AAGTAGTACATATTTATGACTTGTAGCTACAAGGTGTCAACATAGACTAACAATTCCCTTGCAAGTATGATGTATAGCAGTAACAGTGTTTTGGGATAATTGTTTTTTACGATTACCTTGACTGCCAGCCATATTAAGAGCCATTTTACCGAATTCAATGATAAAATCAAGTAGAGTGTCATTTGGAGATCTGATTTCAGCTTTTAGAGGATCATTATGTAATTTATCAATTTGAAGCGATTTAACATTTAAAATTTTCCACCATGTCATAACCTTGTTTCTGAAGAGGGCAGTATCGTTCTTACCTGCACTTATTTCTGACTGAGTGAGAAGTGCATTATATGTATTTCAGAAAACACTCTGAGGTAAGTAGAAACCCATTGTCTTTCTTTTGATTTTGGAGCAATGGAAATTTCATTTAAATCTGAAAGTTTGAGTAGTCTTTCAGATTCAAAACGATATAACTGTTTAAGATGTGTCCATTTTGCAACTCAACTTACTCCATCATCATCATCATCAAAGATTAGTTCTCCTGTTTTTTCTGTCAGCCACAAATTGTGAATATTTTTCAACAGATGAGCAAAATCAAAAAGCAAATGTTTGTTATCTTCAGTTAACCAAGGTTTTTCAGGAAGTGTAGGATATAATTTAAAAAAAGCTTGATTTATGCGGTTGCCATCACATATAATAGTCTTTACACAGCTGATACAGATGTGATGGCTTGGACAGTTAACTCAATTTGTTCAAATAAAAAGGCGAATGTTAATTTTGAAATTGGAATCAGTTTTGTAAGAAACTTTGGACCCCCATTGAGATATATCAACATTATACCAAATAGTTGTTTGCCATGATATAGCAACATTTTTTTGATATTTACTTCATCATGCACCCTTTTTGACTGGTATTAAGAGTGTATAATATATATAACAAAAAAGATTTTTCATTAAGTTTTGAAACTTTTGACGTCATCCTTCCTCATGTTGCTAATGAGGGTAATTGAAAATCATATCTTAATTCATTATACAATGTCCGTGGTCTTGCATAGCACCCAAAAGCACGCACAACTATATTTGAGCTGCATCAACCATTTTGGGAGCCATTGCTAAAAATTGTTGACTCAGGATATTTGTCTTGTGATCAAAAGCCATAGAATTTAAATATCTTTCTTCCAGTTTTGACCAAGTATCAACTGTATTTATATGATTTTTGGACAGGCTGCTAATATAACACTTAACTCCATAATGAAATGTTTCAAAGCGTGAATTGTTATAAATTTTCAACATAAAGAGAGGAATACCATCAATAGATTTTGATGATTGAACAGTTAAAATATTTTCATCCAAAAATGCTACAACTGGACATATAAAGTCTTTTTTGTTGTTAAGCAGACTTTTTCAAAGTTGTATAATTAATTTTATCTAATTCTAAAAAAGCATTATGTTCATCAGCAATTTGATTTCTAACAGAACTGGAGGTTTTTTTTTATATTCCTTTGAACAGCTGAGGGGGTTGGTATTTGACTACTTGGCACACCTGGCCATACAGATGGTGGATTTTTTGGACGTATTTTTCCATTAACTTTTATGATATCAAAATTTGAAGGC
Source organism: Ascarosepion bandense (assembly GCA_037127315.1). Lineage (NCBI taxonomy): Eukaryota > Metazoa > Mollusca > Cephalopoda > Sepiida > Sepiidae > Ascarosepion > Ascarosepion bandense. The sequence continues at coordinate 601,605 of JBBBDQ010000774.1, forward strand.
CAATGTTGTTGACAAATAACAGTATTGTTAGTAACATTTAGATTGGCATTTGGAACTGATTTTACCCATTGCTCTCTCATCTTTGTTTTTTGGAAAACGATAAACTGGTATTTTATTAATCTCACCACACATAGTTTTGTCTTGCTGGCTTCTGTAATTTGTTTTGCAAGCAAACACAGCACTTCCGAGGCATGGCTAGGAATTAAGTAGTATCTGAAATGGTAGATTAAACATCTTTAACAAATATTTCTCTTACTACTTCAATTTAGGAGTAAATTTTCAAGCTAAATTAATTATACTCTTAATTGCAGCTTTTATCCATACACACAATTAATTAAAACCAAAAATTTTAGAGTTGCCTTCAGCTTGAGAATCCACTTCTTAATTTAAAAAAAAAATAGTGGGGGGTATGGTTTTGTTTGAAGAATACTGTCAGGTTTGCAGTTTTGCACAATATTATTAATTGTTTAATTATCAACAATAAAACTGTTTTTAATCAAACAAGAAATAGTAATAGTTGCATAGTGCCATTAAACTAGAAATTAAAAAATTCAATTTGAAGTTGGTATTTAAATTTCTGGTACTTGTTAAATGTTAAACTATTGCTTGGCTCTCTCCCAAAGGGTCAGCCATAAAAAATAAAATAAAATAAAAACTGCCCCTCCAGACATAAAAGTGGAGATCGTTTTTGTTCCTAAAACTCCTCACAAGGAGATTGGGAAGGGGGGAGAGGGCTTTTCGCAATCTTTTGAGACTATGCCTCTGATCCATCATTTCTGGCCATGTGCAAAAAAGGGCTTCCTTCTCAACTGGGTAAATAAAATAAATGACTGAACTAGTAGCAGTGAGCAGCATGGTTTAAGATGGTAAAAAAAAACTTTGTAAAATCACCTGGTCAAGTTTTATTACTTTAAACCTTTATATTAAATTTAAAAACATTCATAAGTAGCCTTTCCTTTAGTTTGGTTATTTTAATACACTTTAAACTATATAAATAGGAATATATGGAATATATATATAACTTTTTTTTACCTTAAAGCAAAACAATTAAAAGTAAAGTAAAAATAATGCATTTTGTCCTTTAACAACAATATCATAAAAATATTAAAATAAATATGATAATAAAATGGTATTATTATTCTTGGCTTGTAAAATAAATTTTGTGGTCAAAAGGCATAAAAAAGGAGACCTTTCTAAAAAAAAAATAAAATAAAATAATTAAAATATTGACATTAACTGCATGTTATAAATTTATTGTTGTTATTTTTTTCTTTAATTCTAATAAGCAAAAAAATACTTACAGTTCACCAATTGGTAACTAATAATCATTTATTCTTTAACTTCGGAAACAAAAGTGTGAAGAAATTCGTTTGTTTTGTTTTTTTTTTTTTTTAATCGAAATGTTGGATAAAGTTTTAATAGAGAAATGTTAACGAACCTTTCTCTATTAAAATTTTATTCAAACTTAAACTTTTAATAGAAAAATGTTGACTTATGCTAATTTTTTATCATGGTTAAAAACTTGAGAAAATTAAACTTTAATTTCGTTGAAGTGATGTTTTCACTCATACTAACAATGTTTTTTTAGCGATATCAAAATAAATATCAAGTTAAGTAATGACATTGAATTTATGAAAAAGAACAAACATTTTTAATTCATTTTATAATAAAAATAGTTTTCTTTACGTCTTTGAAGAAACTAAATTAAATTCTGTTCAAATTTGTTAAACGTTATTTTGTTTTGCTTCTTAAAATAACACAAATTACTCAAAAAGAATTGTATTTTATCAATAAATAATTCTTTAAACTTTAATCAAAAAATGTTGAACAAACTTTAAGAGGGAAATGCCAAAAATGAATTAAACTTTAATTTAAAAATGTTAAGGCTTTAAACTTAAGTAAATCTTTTTGTGCAAGTAAATCTAAGCACCAAAGTTTACTTTTTACAATTTAAATATAAATAATGTATGGACTCAAACTAAAATAATCAAATATACTTTTTTAAAAAATCATTTCACCCCAAGCAAGGCATTCCACTGCCACTATTGCGCTTGGGGCTACATAGGGGAAGGTAAATAGAAAGAGTGGTTAGATATAGGAAATGTCAGAAAGGGAGTGATAGATAGATGGGTGGGTGGGAAGAGTGTTTGAAAGAATGGAAGCGAGTTAGTTTGTTAGGTGTCTATTGACCTTACATTTAAACTCCTGGAGATTGCAGTCATCGGGGAAGCAGTCATGTGGAAGGGAATTCCACAGTCGAGAAGTGCGAGAAAAGAAACTGTTGGAGTAGAAGTTGCGGTTGCATTTTATCGGTTTCACTGTAAAAGGGTGGGATCTAGTTGCTAATCTAGTATCTCGTGCAAATTCGAACCTAGGAGGCACCAGTGATCTAAGTTCATTGGAGCAGAAGCCGTGAAAGTATTTATAGAAGAGACACAGGGAAGCCATGTTGCACCAGTGAGAGAGAGACTGCAGGCGGTCTGCTAAGTCGGTATCGATCACATTACAGACCCTCTGCTGTACCTTGTCGAGAAGCCCAAGGAGAATAGCAGGGGCACCCAACCAGATATGACAACAGTATTCAATGCATGGGCGGATGGTAGATTTATAAATGTGCAGGATAGATTCAGATGAAAACAACTTCCGGGCCCTGCACAGAGAACCGACTTTCATAGCTGCGGATTTAGCAATGGATTCGATATAGTCATTCCACTTGAGGTCCACTGAAAGTGTGAGACCAAGGAGGCGTAGTGTTTTACTCTCTGGGAGGCAAGCCTGGTCCATGCTAATAGGAGTTAGGTGCGATTGTCTATGATGATTAATTGATAGTAGCTTCATTTTAGAAGCATTAAAATTTACAAGCCATTTCTTACCCTAGTCCACTATGGATTGGAGGTCCTTTCCAAGCTCAGCTGCAAGGTTAGCTTTGTCACCCACACCAGATTTTTGATTGAGGCGAGAATAAACTGTGGTGTCATCGGCGTACATACCTACTTGGAATCTTATGGTATCAGGGAGATCATTAATGTAGATCAGAAAGAGCGTAGGACCTAGGATAGAGCCTTGAGGGACACCCACGTTCGTATGGTAGTTCTGGGAGGCATGTCCGTTTAATACCACTTTCAATGTGCGGTTAGATAGGAATGACTGAATTAGTTCAAACAATTGTCCAGCTATACCATAGCTCCGCAGTTTGCATAGGAGGCCAGCATGCCAAACTCTGTCGAACGCTTTAGAGATATCCAAGGCAACGGTTTGGGCTTCACCATTCCTGTCAAGTGCCTGATATATGTACTCGGTGATGGTCGTTAGCATATCAGCAGTAGACCTGGTGAAGCGGAAACCATACTGCTTGTCCGAGAGGAGCCTGTGTGCTGTGAGATGCTGAACCACCTCGGCGTTGATAATGGCTTCGAACGCTTTGCCAAAGATCGGAAGAAGGCTGATAGGTCGGTAATTTGCGGGGTCCTAGGGTTCTCCAGTGTTTTTAAATATAGGAACTACAGAGGAAGATTTCCAACAGGCAGGAAGCAGATAGGCAGAAGTTGTAGAGCTTAGAAAGTACAGAGGCACATTTCTTTAAGACTATGATTGGGATTCCATCCCCTCCGCTCGTTTTGTGAGGGTCAAGTTTTGAGATTATCTTAGAGACAAGAGAGGGTGTAATATGGACGTCATTCAGTTGAGCATCAATTCTAGGTGGGAAGTCGGGTGTAGAAACTCCAGACGAGTCCAGTCTCGAATTGTTCGAGAATCTGCAGGCAAAGCATTCAGCCTTGTCCGCTGGGGAGGTGAGGACCTCAAATTTGTTTATTAGTGGGGGTATTGTGGACTTGCTCTTGTTAAGTACTCTTTTACAGAGTCGCCAGTAGTCTTTGGTGCCGAACTTAGAGGATGCTATGCGCTGCTTCATTCTGGCAGCAAATAACGTCTTAGCTTCGTTAAGTATCTTTTTACACTTGTTAAGAGCTGAAGCGAAAAGGTGTCTGTTTTGGTCCGACGCATAGCTACGATAAAGTCAGAAGAAATGATTCCGGTGGGCAATAGCGGCTGAGCAAGCGGGCGAGAACCATGAAGGCGAGATTTAAGCTGAAATTTCCTGGCAGGGATGAAAGCATCGATGCCAGCCTTAACCCAGGAGGAGACCTCAGATGCACATTCTTCGATGAGAAGACTAAAAACGTTGTTCCATAGGACATCACTGAGGAAGTATCGGAATGAATCCCAGTCTGCTCTTTGGTAGCAGTAGGATATTCTACTTGTCTGGGTTTCTTGGGTTGGGTGGGAGTGGAATGAAATGTTGACGGAAACTATGGTGTGGTCATAGTTACCGAGTGGACAGAGTTGTCTGGTGGTGCAAGAGTCTGGGATAGAAGTGAAGCAGGGGTCCAGCAGTGAGTCCCTTCCATTAGGGTTGTCGGAGAAACGTGTGGGGAAGTTCACCACTTGCGTAAGGGATTGGGTGATTGAAAAATTCATGGTGTGGATACCAGCAGGGTCGGTGACAGAGTTCTCCAGCCACTTGGTGTGGTGGGACTTCAAATAAATAATTTAAATATTCCAACCAAAGGTAAAATTAAAAGATTTCTTTGAATTTCTCAAGCCAACAACATAAGAGTACAGTTTGCTCAAACTGAAACTAAAACGATCTAATTGTCAGCCGGCTTCCAGTCTATCTAGGTTGCGGCGTTACGCAGAGGCCTGTTAATATAGAATGCCATGCTTCAAATGCATATATAGTCAGTGGCCATGAACAAGTAGGTGAAGCCAACAAAGTGGACGAATGGATTTTCAGCTATTTGAACTTATGACTCTCTAAATTTGTGACAGTTTACTGTTGGCTTCTTTTATAGACTAAATATGGATTTCTAAGGTAAAAATATTCCTTCAGAGAGAATTACTTCAAACAACACTTTCTAGAATTGATAACTAAGATGACTTTACTGTTTTGTTATAAATTTTTGATGATTACTGAAGAAATGTTGAAAAATTTTTAATTATTTAAAAAAAATTTTTTTTTAATGAGAATACAAAAGAAATTGAATGAATGATATAAATGTAGAATGATTGAATGTTACATGAATTTTAGATAAACCTAAAGATAAATGGCAAATTGAAAGGGGATCATGGAGCAGAAGGCTGAGATGGTTGAGGTCTTAAACAAGTCAGTCAGTTGAGTGTCATACGTGATACACACTTGGGCGATCATGTCTCGAAAGTGACATGACTGACTGGGCAGAAAATTGTCCTGCAGTAGGTTGTCATTACTTTCTGCGGTAGACTGGTTGCCAGCCAAGGCTATAGAACCCAATCTGTGTTATTATTTAACCCATAACTGGAGGAAAGAAATGGATTAATACCTTTCCCAGGGGTATTTGTGCATAAGTGAATGCAATGAATTCAACTGGAATTCAAACTCGGCACCCTGATTTGTCGTTTCGAGTTGATATCCACTGCACCACAATGCACATCCTAAACAGGTATTGAATCAAAAGATTTTCTATCCCCAAAACTTGGATATAAAGTAAATATAAATAGAAAACAAAAAAGTTACTTATAACATCTTGTGCAAATTTGGGCAAAGAATATAAAGGGGAAATCTGTTGTATTTCAAGTTAGACTTGAGGGACTTAAGACAGTCATATCCAAAGGGAAAGTAGAAAGGTTTGGTATAGCACACATTAATTATCTGGCATGAGGTTCAAATGACAGCACTTTACTGGAGAAATTTTCAAAAATCTTGGAGAATTCTGTAAGTCAAGGCTGCATTTCAGTACAGTCTAGTTTATCAGGGAAAATTAGGGAGCATACTTTTGTATAAATATGGAATCATTTGTGGTACATGGGTTACTGAGTATAGTATTGTCTGTGTAGTTCCTGTGGCCGGGAATTAGTTAAACCAAAGTAATGCTGAATGACACAGGCAACACCAGTCTGCACCATTACCATAAGTTGAATGCTTTTAATTTTCGAAATGAGGACTTTATTATTTGAATAAATCTAAAATATGGTTATAATATTTATTAATAAAATTTCTGTACACATGTATTTAATTCTCCATCATTTTCTTTTACGACAATTTTTAAACCTTTTGACTTTTCTGAGTTTGTTTTTCAGTTAAATTTCCATTCTGTAATCTTTTATACAAAAAAGCATATCTCTGTCTATTTGTTGTATATCAATCTCGATTTTTTTTTTTTTTTTTTTTTTCATTTTCAGCTATTCAGGTAAAAATTGTCTTGATAAAATAGAGCTGGGCATGTACATCTTACGTATACACTTTTAGAACACATTTTATACATAAACCAGAACATTTTGAGATATTTCAAACCTTTTTTACTTCTTTTTCAGGTCATGTCTTGTATTAAATTGAATGAAGATGACACAACATCTGCTAGCAGAATTTTTATCAAAACTCTTTTCCAAGAACTTTCAGAATTTATGGGCTTGCCTAAATTGAATTACCGCTTTAAAGATCAGTAAGTTTATTTTTTCTCTTTTGCATAAAAATTTTATGATTTTATTGTACTTGCAATAATCTGTAATCTTTTATATACAAATATTTTCTTTTGGACTGTTTGTTATTGGCACTGATATGCTGCTGCTGCTTTATATAAAAGATAAAAAAAAATTTTCACAATTTCAAAACATTTTTCTTTTTAGAACGTTGCAACAGTATTTTGAAGGAATCATGCCAAGAGATAATCTCAAAAATACCCGCTTTGCCATTAATTTCTTCACTACAATTGGTCTTGGTGGTCTTACGTAAGTAGATTCCATTTCTTCTGAAAATAACTAAAAAATTTCTTCAAATGACGTTTTTCTTTTTAACTAGACATTCTCTGGTTTAGTCTGAAAGACCAACAAATGCTGACAAAAAATGGTCATGATTGCTGTATTTTTTTTATTCTGTAAAAATCAATCAGCAGAAAAGCAGGCTTCTAATGATCTATATGATAAATATAATGAGAAAATTCTTTGTATTTATTCCTCAAGGTAACTTTGTTTTTATGAATGTGGATCTTGTTTGTCATTTGGCTTATTTTCTTTGGATACTTGATCAAGTAATTAGACTGATGTATGATATTATCTGACCAATATTTAATAAAAATTAGTGAGTCAAGATATAGGTGACTTGTTGAATAAAAGTAATGAAAGATTTGATTAGTAATGCTGGCCTTCAAATTATGTTCTGACATATAATGTCTCTACAAATCTTAGCTTGCTTTATGATAACTTGATTATAAGTGAAACATGTTGACACCTAATGGGAGACTGAAGAAAGATGTTTAATGCTGTGGTGATGCTAATTAAGAAAATCTAGAAACAAACTAAAAGATTCTATCGTAAGAGTCTAGAAGAATGTAAGGCATTAAATGGAAAACAGGTAGACCTGTCATAAAAATGGATTCAGACATTTATTTTTGACTGATGTCAACTACAAAGTACAGAGCAAGAAGATTGGACTGAGAGGAAGTGGGCCATTTGGAAAATAGACACATTGTTAGACTGTCCACCTCCCCTTACTTACAGATCATCTTGTGTATTGCTTGGCTATGGCGGTAGATTACAATAAAGATCTGCTTACTACTACAGCTGGCTCTTGATTTTATTAATTCATGGGTAATGATCTGGTCGAAGTGTTATTTTAAAGCCACTGGTATTTAACTAGAAGAAACTGCACCCTGTCAATGAATCTGGTGCTTGGTTGGTGCTGCAGTGCAACACTTGCAAAATAATACAGTTTTTCAAATTTTAAAATCTAACTGCTACATAATAAAAATGTAGAGCACTCTAATTAATATTTATAAGGCAACAAGTAAGCATGTATTTAGGATGAAGGTGGCCTTCTTGGGCTGCTGGTTGTTAGTATTTGTTTATTCCTATTGCCTGAACAACAATAAGAGATATTCTTTGATTGGTCTCTTATAACATGATCAAAAGTATCACTTTCAGTTTTCACCTGATGATAATTATCAGTGCTACATGTTAGATGATTTTTGTCAAGTTGTAATTTTTTTCTTTTTTTAAGCATTGCTTAAATAGACACTTATTCTTGACTGTTTCTTAAGCAATGAATGAATAGGAGAAACAAGTTATTTAATTGAATTCATCTTTGAATTATTACTAATTTACTTGTGAATATTTGTAGTAAGCAATAGGGCATCCATCAAAAAATTACTCAACACTCAGTTATGGTTCTTCACAGCTTCTTTTTTTCTGTTGCTTTGAGTAATTCTTTATAATCCTTCTTTGTCCTGATGGTGTTTATTTTGCTATCTATTTACTCAGCCATTAATTAGTTTACTCACTATTTACCCTTGTTTCTCTTGCTTTCAATGTGCCTTGTGAGACTTAAATTTTCCAACATTTTCTTATGTCTGCTATATTTCAGCTCTCTCTTTCTAATTTATAGCAGCAGTTTCTTTGTAGTTAATTTTCTTCTTAAAACTTCCTAGTTACTCACATGTTCTGTCCATGGTAGTCTCAGTATTTGTTGATAGAACCATGTCTGTCACTTCAAGTCTCTTCATCTATAAGGAGATAGTTCAACATTTACTGACATTTTGGAGATCAGATATTACATTGCAGTCTAGCATTTTATTTTTTTGTTTCAAAGAATATTTTCCAATCCCTTCTTGCCTTGCTCAGTTTCTGAATGGCATCTTCCATTCATATGCACCTTTGGATTTCTCTGTTAGACTTTCCATCGTTTGTTACCACACTACACAATTTAATTTTTTTGTCCTGGATGTGATGCTAAATTGCATCCGGCAGCAAGGCCTCTGAGAGCAGGGGGTTGTGAGGAGCATGGAACCACCTCTCAATTGCTGTTGTTCCCAGATTCACCTTGAACTGGAGTGGTAGCACCTGTTAGGGTCCCAGCTATAGGCAAATAGTTAACCTCTAAACTGGGGTCAAAACACTATGAAAGTATGAAAATTGACTTTTATAGAAAAATATATATTTTTGAAGGAAAAAAAAATTATTACCATAACACATTTTTGAAGAAAAAAAATGATTACCAGCAATCCATTTTTGAATACAAAAGTAGAAGACATCTTTAGTTTTCTAAAAATAAAAATTTAAAAAAAAAATTATTTTTTTCATCAAAATCTGACTAAGTCAACTTTCTCACGATAGTCAAACATTAAAAAATATCTTAAAACCTTACCTTTTTGGCATTAAGTAACCCACAGAGGTTGATATCTTGTTAAACAAAACTCAATTATATTTCCATTCCTGCTTCACTGTTGTATCCCTGCCATAACTTGCATTTTGGTTTGTCCTGTTTACTAACCACTACTATACATTGTCTTACAGTTAAAAGTTCTTTCTTTTAGCTTTCCTTTACTACTTGGTCTGATAGTTCTTTCAGTTTTCCTTTTGAATCTGCCATCAACACTGTTTTGTCTGCATAGCATATGTTAAGATTACATCCACTGATAATAAATCCTGGTATGTCTTCTAGTCCTCTTAAAATCATTTGGTTTTACAGATTAAATAAATTTCTGAAAGAAACAGGTCCTTGTAATGCACCTGTTTCTTTACAATTAACTCATTTTGTAATTGCTTGCAAGCAGTTTGTTTCTGGTATAGGTTACAGATTATTTGAATCTTTTTGTATAACTTTCCTGACATTTTGAGTTCTTATCATTGCACTTTATCAAATGTCTTTTTGCTATTTATGAAACATAGGCATATATCTTTTTGCACTTCTATTTCTTGTAGGGATTGCATTTTGGTAGTATTTCTTGTTCCAGTGTTTTTAATAAAGCCACATTATTCATTAGAATCCTAATCATTAATATTTATTTATATGACTCATCAAACTTATTGTTACTGAGATTACATTCATTTGTTCCTAGTTTCTATGAAGTTTAATCTACTGAAATCCTCTAGCATTTCACTGATATCATTGCATTTATCACTTTTGTACCCTTACCAATCTCCAAGTTGTTTGAAACTGTCAGCATTTCTTTTACAATATTGATTGCTCCAGCTCTTTTGTTTCTCTTCATCTTGACCAGTGTTGATCTAACCTTAGTATTATGGATCTTTCTATACTTTTCAGCATTGTAATTTTCTCTCCACTGTTGTTATGGAAGATCGCACTTACATTCCATTTATGTAGTATCTTTTCTTTTTCTGTTATGGTTGTTGTTTCTTTAGATTTTATACTTTCTACTGAAGAACATGTTTTCTATTTATTTTATTTTTTTATACACACCTGCTATATCTCTTCTTGTTCTCTTTGTACTTTGACTCATGGTAATAATTTCTTGAGACTTAACTATAGTAAATTAATTTAAGATACTAACTTGATCAAGTCGGTGATCACTGAGCCACAATAGTGAATACTTAGGAAAAACTGAACTCCTTACTCTAGCAGACTGGTTTGCAAGATATGTTTGTTAATCATTACCTCATCGTTGACATTTTTTTGCAATTGAGTTTATATTAACTTTATTACTTCTCTCTGGATCATTATTTTTCTGCAGGGATGATCTTCGAGAACATTTGAAGAATATGGCTAAAGTAGCACTTCAACAGAAACAACAAGAACCGAAGCCAGGCTCACCTTCTGCTGCCACTGCAGACAGCTCGGACAGTTCAGACAGCAGTAGTGATAGTTCAGACAGCTCAGACAGCAGCAGTGACAGCTCAGATAGCAGTGATGAAAGTTCTGACAGCAGTTCACAGTCCAAAGAACGGTCAGAACCTGCCAAAAAGCGATTGACCAAGAAGCGGTTCTCAGCAGAAAATGCAACAGAAAAAAAGAATAAGAAAAAGCAAAAATCAAAGAGCAGTGGGAGCAGCAGCAGCAGTGATAGTAGTAGCAGCAGCAGTGATAGTAGTAGCAGCAGCAGCAGTGATAGTAGCAGCAGTAGTAGTGATAGTGAAGGCAGTAGCAGCAGCAGTGGCGGCAGCAGCAGCAGCAGCAGCAGTAGTAGTAGCAGCAGCAGTAGCAGCAACAGTAACAGGTCAGTTTCATTTAAATTTTCAACTGCTTTTCTTTAAACTTAATTTATTGAATGTGTCAACAGTACATTGATATTTTATAAGAATGTAATCATTTTGGAGGTGACAAAGATTATATTATATTCTTAGCTATATGGTATTCCATCAGAGGCAGAAAATTATGGAATCAAGACAACACAATCCATGAAAATAAAATTATTTTACATTGTAGACTTTATGCAAAGAAATAAACTTTTTTCATTTGCAAAAGAAAATTGGAAAAAGAACATTTTCTTTTGTAATTTTTGACTTTGAAATTGGTAACAAGGAAACCTATTGTTTATATTTATATCAAATATTGACCTTTTTGAGGCCTTTATCAAAGACTGATATACCAGGCTTTTCTGGTGCAATGAAGTAGATTGGATTCAATAGCTACAGATACAGTCAGTGCAGTGATGACAAGGACAGAGGATTGATCATGTCCATGTTCAACGTGAATCTTTAAGCTGGAGTATAATGGCTGTGGTTTAACCAAGAGAAGGATGGGCTCCACCAGGTTTACTTGCCGAAGACAAGAATAAATACTTCTCCAACTTTCAACCCAGATATATGGTATGAATTGGTCAGGTTCTCAGCTCCACAGTGACTATATGACTACCTCAAGTCATAAGACTGATGATGATACACAGAAAAGTATACTTACAAGTTGCACAATTTATTTCTGTTGTAGTATAAATGTCTTCTGTATTAGCAATTTCTTATAAAATTTAAAACCTTCCTGTTTTTTTAATATTTTAAAACTATTTTTCTCCTCCAGTGGTGATTTCACAGTAGACAGTTCAGAGTCTTCCAGTGACTCAGACTCCTCCTCAGGATCAGACAGCAGCAGTGATTCAGATGAAGGTAATTATAAAAACATATTAGTGTTATCTTTATTGATATCATTGTTGTCACAAAGTGCTTGTCTCAGAAGCCTTTATCTGTTACTTGAATGAATACTTTACTGTGTGGTTGGCTAATGGAGTGCATTTCTTTTCCTTGTAACATTTTGATTTTGTCCAAAGCTAAACTCACTGTTGAAACATAAGCTGGGATGAAGAAGAGCATGACGACAAGACATTTAGTGGCACTTCCAAAAGAAGTCTTTGCAGACTGTTTTGAAAAGTGGAAGAAATTTCTGGAATAAATATGTGAGGTCCCAAGGGGAGTACTTTGGAGTGGACTAAAGTGCAGAGATATCAGTTTTGTATTTCTGGTATTTGCTATTTGTGAATTAATCTAGCTGGAATGATTACATAAATATCTTTTCTATTTTCTGATTTTCATTTAACAACTCTTAAGAGTTCTAGTCTATGAGAACAATATTACTGCATGACTGTTGGGTAAAGATATATAATCTGAATTATAGATGGTAGTTGTTAATTTTTTATGAGGCATTATGATAGAGAGATAGATTTGTAAATGTCCCAAAAAGATGATGATTGAAACTTATGATAATGACAAAGATTGTCAGAGCAACAATGAATCTACTCATTGCTGTATTTTGTTTTAATTATATGTATAATTTATACAGAGTGCAATGCTTAAAAATTGTCTTCTAAATTCTGCAAAAATGAAAATAACAGATATTTATTACAGTTAACAGAAAATTAATATTTAACAAAAATTCTTGGATGCATTAAATAAACACAGCAAATGAATTATTTACTTTACTTTTATTTAAATTGAGTGATTTAACCAAAAGGAAATTTACTTAATACATTTTCCATAAAAAATGGATCGCAAATTTCTGAAGTTAGCTCTTTGTTAATATTTTTGTATGTTCATTCCACAGATAATGAATCTTCATCTCAAGTACAGAAAAGCCAGAAACACCGAGGAGCAGACTCCGAGGATGACAGAGTCAACCACTACCCACATTCTACTGGGGATGTAGAACGTGTTAATGGGGTTGATCAACGTGGACAGTACTCAGTACCAATGCCCCATCCACGAGATGCTCAGCCATTAGAAAGAGACATTGATGAGAAACTCACACGTCTTGCAGTGGAATCACATAGCTTGGATTGGGTTCCTAATGATTATCATCGCCAGCGTCGTGGCGGCAGTGATGATGATAGGGGAAGTCATTCAAGAAGGGGTCATGGGGGTGATGGGAATGCCAGTGGTGGCGGCGATCAGTGGGACAAAAACAGACGGGACTGGGATCAAAGTCATCGGCATCGATATGGTGACCGAAATGATCGTGAGGACAGGTACTATGATAAAGAAAGGCATGATCGAGATGTCTATCGGAGGAATTTTGATCGTGGAGATGGAGAAGGGGGGAGTGATGGTGGACATAGAAATAGTCGAGAAAAAAGCTACCGCAGCAAACAGAGCAATCACAAAAGGGACGATTACATTCATAGAATCAGGATCCGTGGTGAACCTGATAGAACTGAAGGATATCGAAATAAGGACTAACAATCTTGCCTGTCTGTTAAATTTAATTTCTTCTTGGGGATAGGCAATCAACAACATATAATGGGGATGGGAGGTGTTTTTAAAAAACAAAACAAATACAAGCCAACAGATTTAGGATGCAAAGAATAAACTAATGTTCTATAAATTATTCTGTTCATTATTTTATTGTGTAATTTGTCACAAGGGTGGGTGTGATTGGCATCTTCCCCATCAGCAAGTGGCTGGATGAAAAAAAAAAATGAAGTAAATGCTGAATGTCTGGGGAATTCAAGCAAATTTTGTATGTATTGAATTTGGAAATTATGAAAAAAAAATAATCATAATAAAAAATAACATTGGTTGATTGTATTTTCTTAGAAAAATAACAAAATACAAATGCGATTTATTTGAAAGAGAGTTCTTTTTGTTGTTTTAGAGAATGTGATTCAATAAGAAAATTAGTCTTTCATAAACTATTGCTAGCAAAGATTTTTTTAACACTACATTTAAAAAAGAAAGTGTACCTTTACTTTTTAAAAGGTTTACACCCATGAATATTCATCAGAATGTAAGCATATTTGTGTTATGAGATATACATGCAGCTTTGGTTGGAGACCAATGAAAGTTCTTTCAAATATTTTTGTCTAATTTTTCTATGATTTTGATCATTCTTCTAGTTTCTGGAGAAAATTTGAACATAAATTTTTGAATGTTTTAGCACTATCAGCATTTATTAACCATTATTTTTATTAACCATATTTTTATTTTTTGTGTTGACAGGGTTGTATTTCTTTGGTAGCTTTTGTGTGTTATGTCTTCAAGTGTCAGTGGGTGTTGTCGCCTCCACCCCTTTATAACATCTTCATACATTAGTTTGTGGTATTGTTTTTATTATTATAATTATTTTTTAAATATATTTAGTATATTTCTTCCTGAAATTTTATTAATGTTGCCTTGTTTATTTATGGATAAGGTTTCTTGTGTTTTTAGTCATTTATGTAGTATATGTTACTGAAATAAAAATGACATGACACATACTGGTATGTAAAGATGCAACACTTGAAAAATATGGAAAAACAAACCACATAACCTTATTAACAAATGATAATGGTTTATTAAAGTTTAAAGCACTCAGAAATCATTGAACAACTTATGTTCAAATTCTACTCAGAAACCAGAAAAGTCTGAGCTGTAAAAAAAATTAAATAAAATAATTTTTAAAGAGCTTCTGTTGATTTTTCAACTAAACTTAGATGAATGAAAAATTGCTGCCCAAATTCATTTATATATATATATATATATATATATATATATATATATATATATGTTATTACAATGCTTTATAAAAGCATTATATCACTGCACAAAAAATCTTTGTTTCAGAACAATACTGTTCTTCAGGTGATATGTTAAAATAAATGATGAAAATGATTTATTTTGAAAATATAAGATGAATTCATGGTTATTTAGAAAATTAGGGAGTGGTAGTTAGAGAAAATGCTTTAGGTCTGTCAATATTGTTCAATCAACAATGAGAATTAGGTAACTATGGAGTTTTAAGATCTGGATTGCAAAGAAGAAGCAGGATGCCCTGGTGTCTAGACAATTTTTAACAGCAGGTTAGATTTTAAAGTTTTTTTTTTTTTTTTTTTTTTTTTTTTATTACTACCTCATGAGTAAAGGGACTGGAATGTTTAGGTTAGAATTAGGATTAAATGATTATGGTATACTTAGATATATTGTAATAAGAAAAACAAGTATTGTGTGGGTCATTTATTTTAGTAAAATAATTTTTATTTTTAAGGTTGGAGTATAAGTTAAAAATGAAATAATGTAACTAATTAAATTTTAAAGAAAATTATTTTGTCTGAGTAAGATAGTGGGACCACACATTACTTAAATAGGTAAACAATTTTCAACAGCAGGTTGGGTTGGATTTTTTTTTATTTTTAAGTCCTACTTCATAAGTAGAGGGGCTGGAATGAAAGTTAAAATTAAGATTAAATAATGGGATACTAAAGAAGAAAACTAATTAAGTATTGTGTGGGTCATTTATTTTAGTAAAATAATTTTTAAGTTATATTGGAGCATAAATTATAAAGGAAACATTTTCATTTTTTAAATTTTGAAAGAGAATTATTTTGTCTGGTTAAGATACATTGTGGGACCATACATTATTTAAATGGGCAGACCCATTCCAGTATTGTTCTGAAACATGAAAATTTTTGTGTAGTGATATGCTTTTATAAACCATTGCAATAACAAAATTACAATGTTAAGCTCTACTCTGTATCAAGCACTCTTTATAAAAGTTAATGCTTAAACAGTGGGTTTTAATCTACATGTTCTTTCAACTTTCTTATAATATATAAGCACACACACACACTTGCTTAAAGATAAATATTCATCTTGTATATATTTTACCTTTATTTTCATGTATAGTTTATTGATCTGTAATTTATGTGTGCCCACTTGTCTACAAGAAACCAAGTTTTTCTTTTTCAATTTTATAACTGAAATCAATATGATTTCTTATTAATAGATATCTCATTTTGTTCTCCCATTTAATTTGATATTAAATGTTTTTCAACTCTGAAAAGTAAGGACTATATTTCTAGTTAAAAAGTATTTTTTTAAACTTGGGTTTGCAGTCATTTTGATAAGTTTTAAATTTTAGTATGACAAAAAAATGCTCAGGAAATAAATTATAACTTAACAATTTCTGTGATTAATTAAGATAAATTTGCAAGAACTGGGAAGATTCATTCATTAGTATTGCTTATCTGTATTGACTAGTTTGGTCTTTAAAAAAGAAGAGCTTAACATGCATTATTCTTTACTTATGGATACGAATTACATTTTTCTTTTCATTCTTTACTTTTTATTAACAACTTTTAAGGCATTCTGTGTGTAAATTATTTTTTTGAAAAAAATAATTTCTATATTTTCTGGCATTGAGGATGCTCCAGCATCATTGATGTACTCCAGTTTTAGTTTGTAATACTTTGAGAAAAGAAATTACAATAGACGTATGAAAAGAGGTAACTTTTAACAAGTTGAGTAGATTTTGGGGATCAAAGATTAGCATCTTTGATACCAACAAATATGGCAAATATATATTTTGAAGTTGGATGTAGTTTTTGTTTATTTGTTCAGTTACTCAAAGAAAAAAGTTATTTCATGGAATACATGCAAGTATAACTTATTTAAATAACTTATTTTTATTCTGTTTAATTATATAGTTGTTTATTAATATATTAATATTAAGAATATTAATTTATATAAATTGGCTTCCTAAGAGGTGGATTTTTATCTTTCCTTTATTTGAAGGTTACAAAGTTTTAATTTATCACTTTTCTGTATGTTTAATTTACATGTATTTTAATTCTTTGAAAACTCTGTTCTGCTTCAACATTTAGCAGTTTGTTTCCAATTTTTGGTCATTTATAGCCAAGTGTCAATAAGAAATATAATGTCTTGTTTCAGGCAATCTGTTCTTGGCTGTATAGCCTGATGCACTAAAAAACATGGCTGTGGGCTATTCTTTGATGCTTAGGATTAATTAGTATTTATTATTACTTTTAATTAAATTTTTTTTTTTTTTTTTTACTCAACAGGGAATGTCACATAAGATATATTTGTGTTACCATTTAAAGTGTCTTTGGGTAATTGACCAGTTAGAGTGAATGATTTATTCTCCAAAATCATTTTTAGTATGATCCTCACATTTTAAGTTCTTATCATTATAGACTAACCATCCCATATCAGATATATATATATATATATATATATATATATATATATATATATATATCTATTAAATTCTATAAAAGTTAATAGGTGGTGTTCAATTTTTCTATGTAAATTCTTTGTAAATTAATTCCCTTACAGAAGCCAAAACAAAATATGCTCATACCATTGATCTGGAGTGCATAATTTATAGTAATACGTAAACAAAAAAACAAAAAAATTTTTCTAGTTGCCCTGCCTATTGTACAACTCCACCAATTAAGTTTCTTGAATTTTGTTATCTATTATAATTATCTTTTGCTAATATCTGTTTGCTACAATTATGTGCACAGATGCACAAAAAACATGCTTACCAATTTTACTAAAAAATTAAAAACTCAATATGAAGTCAGGTACCTGTTTCATTAGGATATATATCTGTATGATTGAAAAGACCATGACAATTTTTTTTACATGTGATCAGACTTTGTATATCATCAGTCAATTTAATCTTAAATAACATTACTATTGTTGTGAGCCTGAGCTTCTAAAAAATTAAACTTTTCTCATTAAACAGTTTTAAAGAAAGCAGTTTGTGTGATGAGAAAGTAAATGTAGGAAGTATTTAAATTTTTTTATAGTTTATGAGGACAGTGCAACTGTAAAATTACATTAATTTTTCTGAAACCTAAAAGTAATGGAAATAAATTATGGTGTTTTATTTTTCAAGTTTAAAAGAAAAATATTCTATTTCTACTATGTAAAAAATTTCCAGTACAGAGATGAGCAACACCTCTCTTTCCAACCCCTTTGTTTTGAAGTGTTTCTTTACTCTTCTTTGTGTGTGTATATATGTATATATATCACATATAGTGGGTACTGGAAAAGTCTCAGATTGACCTCGGTCAGAAGATAGCATTGATGTGTAAAACTCGCAATGTTAATTTCTTTGGGCATACTACCTAAATTAAGGGTGGCCAATCTTTTGGAGAGCCTGCCAGACAGCTATGCTGGGCCTCAGAGTAAGTGCCATAATATTACATGTATTGTCTTAATGTCAGCCTTCTGGTGGAGTGGTCTCTCTGGCCTGAAGGTTTAAAGAAAAAAAAAACTATGATGTTATATTGTTTAAACAAGATTCCTTATTTTACTGCAGGAATAGCAAGGTAACAACTAACACAACAAAAAATGCAAATTCCTTACTACATATGAAATATAGTTAGAAATGTCAATTTATTTAATAGACACTTTTTTTTGCTGATTGATAACTTCTGAATGTCGGAAAATATTTGTTGATGACAGGAGTAAAACATCATCCAGGTGATCTTCACCCAACTTTGTTCTCAAATGACTTTTAGTATATTTCACCTTATGAAAATCTTTTTCACAAGCATATGTACTTCCAAACAAGGATACTATCATTTTTGCTTTATTCAATACTTTTTTTATATTTTCTGCTTAGGAAAACATTTCTTGTGGAAGTCAATATTGTATTTGGAATGTAATTTTGATTTTTTTAAAAAGAATTATTGCATTGTAAGTCAACAATGCGTTTCTGTCACTCACTCCACATCTGGTTTGTAAGGAGTACCAAATAATTTAAATTGAATTTCCATATTGCCAGAAGTCATTAAAACATGGAAAACTTCTTCCTCAAATCCTGACTAGAGCTTACAAACATGTTTTGTATTATATATCGCTTGTGATTTCAGAGATTTGGAAAATGAACTCAGTCAAAACTATTTCAAAAGCAGTAATTTGATCAAACATCTCAAATATAAGGTTGTTCTTCTCTTGAAGCTTAAAGATTCAATGATTCATGTGAGTTGTGATGGCCACTAAAAATGCTAAGTTGATAATTTAGTCTTGTTACTGAAACTAAAAATTATCTTGTTTGTGCTCCAAATAAAGTAGCCATCTCTTCTCTCGATGCGTATACTTGTTGCAGCATTTTTCCGCAGCTAAAATATATGTAAGGTTGCCATACTCGGCTTCAATTTGTTTTTGAAATTGACGATGATTTAGTCCTCTGGTATAAAATTCACTATTTTCAGAACCATTACCATGATGTCATTAAAGTTCAATGATTTTGCACATTATGCATCCTGATGTATAATGCAATGAAATTTGATTAGTTAGTGATCAATACCAATTTGTTGTTGCAACAACCCCTCCTCTTTTTTCTCCAATCATTGCTGGTTATTCATCTGTGATTATTCCAATAAGCTTTGATAAGACCTGATTCACTTTGCTTATACATTTTATCATGCTTTCAAAAATATCTGCTCCAGTTTTAGTGTCCTTCATAGGAATTAATTGTGCAAATTCTTCCAGAATATCAAATGTTGGTGTTAGCTCCTTCACAATGTAAGTTGACACAAATGTTTCATATTTGTGGTTTCATCAATAGCAATGGAATAATACTTTAGATTTGTTAAAAATCTCCATCAAACTGATTCTAACATCTGTCAGTTCTACAATTCACCTGATTGCCAAGAACCTATTTGCAGGAAATGAGTCACTTTTTTTGGGGACAAACAACATCTAGTAACCTCAACAAATATTCTGCAAAGAACTCTTCAACACTGAAAGTTTTCATTTCTGCAATTAGATTTTGACACCTGGTAGCAAGTACAGGTATTTCAAATGTTTTCTTCAACCATTCTGGAAAGGAAGGAGAAACGTGTACAGTTATGCATGGCAGGCTACACAGAAATCATTCGTGAGTCAAGGTTTTTAAATATATATATATATATGTGTGTGTGTGTGTGTGTGTGTGTGTGTGTGTGTGTGTGTGTGAATTTCAATGTCCTCTTCAGAACTTTGTCATAAATCTATCTATATTGGCCATACTACCACTTCAATGATTTGACGCTTTACATGCTGCCTATGTAATAATAGTGCAATAAAGAACATATATTAACCCATACATAAGAACCCTTTAAATAAATTTTGGTTACAAATACTATTTAAATAAAAATAACAGAAGCACCTTGCACTATATATCAACCTTATACTATTTAACAGTGGAAATGGAGTTCTAAAAGTTTTTTTTAAATAAACGCTCACGCGATGCTCGCCGCGCAAATTACGTGACAGATTTAAAGAACTCTCCTTTTCAAAAACAAACATTAAAAAAACAAAAATTACATAACAGTCAAACGTGAGAACATAACGGAAAAATAACATCCTTTCAAATGGCCTGTGAAGAGGCTGGAATCGCTTGGAAATTCGAAAATTATGGAACATTTTTACATTCCTTATGTCTAGCAAAAAGGAAACGTAAGAATACTGGAAAAATTAAATGAAAAATAAAAACTTTCTTATCGGTCGCTTTTTAACGAAACATGTTTAAATGTGTGTGTATGTATATATGTATGTTGTTACGGACCCGTTTGGGCCAGCTACACATAAAAATACAATTTTAGTTCGAATAATGCTGAAGGGAGTGAATTAAACTATAACGCAAGATAATTTGAGACAAAGGAAATTTATTATAACAAAAATATTCAGCAAACACAGGAATAAGGTAACAGAACTATAATATACCGGACACTAAAACGAGTTCAACTTCGTACTAGTTTCACACAATATTCGCTGGAAAATAAGAGGTGAGTCTAACGAGGAAGATATTTGGAGGAAGTTTAGGCGGAATGGAAAAGGTCATTCAACTCGGCTAAAGATTATATATATATATAAACTATACACAGCTAGGGTTTGGTCAAAGTGATTAACAAAACAATCTTTACCTTTCACGGCAGCACGTGTGGAAAATTTCGGCTGGTTGCTTGATGGAAAGTTCTTTCGACGTCTTGAACGAATAGCCGGAGAGAGGTCTACGCCTGGCCAGTAGCCCAACAACTTTGGACTTTTCTACTATTTCTTACCTTTTATATAGAAACAGAGGCTTATATTCGTTGGCCCTCTCTTTCTCTGGTCTTTTCCTTTTCACTGTAACCATAGTTACCAGGCTATTTAATCTCTTTTTGGGAAGGGTAGAACCTGACCCAGTGACCTAATTCATACTACTCTCCTTTTTGGAGTAGCAGAACCCTGACTGAATGACCAGTTACTACTACTGTTACTAAGGTGACTATTTTAGTCATGACCCAAGGCTTTTGGAGCGAAAAAACGCTTCTAACTTCCTCGTTACAATGTATATCTGTGTGTGTGTATTTGTATATGTACACACACACACACACACACACACACACACACACATATATATATTACAGTCAAAACGTGAGAAAAAATATCAACGAAAAAATAACGTTCTTGAGAATGGTCAATGAAGTGGCTAAAAGTCAAATAATATGGAATATTTTTACTCATTATCTTCAGCAAAAAGGAAACGTAAGAATACAGGAAAAATTAAATTAAAAATTTCCTTTTCAGCCAGTGTTTATATATATATAAACATACATGTGTTTATATATATATATATATATATATATATATATATATATATAGTGTGTGTGTATTTATATATGTATGTATATACACATGTAAATATATACATGTATCTGTGTGTGTATACACAAAAAGTGTCGAAACAAAATAGCTACTTTTGTAGTGATATTATAACATATCAATGTTATAATTTATTAATAAATATTATTATTATTATTATTATATATATATATATATATATATATATAACTAGAACTTGCAACTCACTTAACATCTGCCCTTTATGTCTAAGTGAAAAACTACACATTCTTCAGTACCCCAACAGCAATGATTTATTAAATCGTAGAGACGAATTAGCAGTACTATGCAAACATCGCAAATATTTTCCGCTAGAATTTAAGTAAACAAATAAACACCCCACTCATGAAAACCCACAAAAAACACAAAAAATACACACAACCAACCCTATAAACAGAAAAAGACAACAAACCCTATACAACACCAACAAAAAATAGTGCAGATGCAGCAGAATAGTAGAAAAATAAATAAAAATATCGACACGAAAAAATAAATAAAAAACAAAAAGCACACACCCCAATACAAAATAACAAAAATTAAAGAAGAAACCAACCCCAAAACAAAACAACACCTACCAACCCCTAAACCAAATAACAACACGCAAGGCGCCAACAGCCTAAACCCACACAAGATAAATAGGAAACCTATCCTGAACTAAGCCACAAACAAACACTTAACCCTAAGACCTTAAAAAGGTCAACTGAACTCAAATTACAGACCAAACCCTCTAACACACACACAAAAAACAAACAAATTCAACACAAATAAACGGTCTTTTCAACTAGATAATTCTCATTTAAAAAAAAATCACCTGAAGGTGAAGCAGTCCACATATAGGGCTAGCTTCGAAACCCAAAAATGTTTGTGTAGTGATATTATGAATTTATAAACCATTGTAACAACTATTATATGTGTGTGTGTGTGTCTAGCTATTGGGCGCGTAATATGATATGCGCTAAAAAGACTGCCTTCTTCCACCGAACGCCCCGTGGTCCAGGGGTAGAGTCGCCGACTGACGCCAATTCGGTCGGGTTATGTAGCAATCGGAGTCTAACCGTACTGATGAGCTGTGATACAGCGAAACAGATCTGTCTGCGGATGACAATAATATATATATGTAAATATATACCTCAAATAGATGGTATTGCGATGGGGTCTCCTCTTTTCTAATTATTATATGGCACATTTAGAAAATAAAATAATGATAACAATAAACCCTCTATATATGTAAGATACATAGATGACATTTTTCATTTTAGCTAAGAATATTGATCAAATTACACAACTTAAAAACAAATTTGAATGTCACTCCGTCCTCAAATTTATATTAGAACTTAATATTGGTAATAAAATTCCATTCCTTGATGTATTAATTGATTCTAGCACATATAGATTTACTACTTCTCTATATAAGAAACCAACTAGCATAAACTCGTGTCTTCTTAATTATAATAGTGAATGTCCCCAACGATATAAGTTAGCTGTTATAAAAAAAAACTTAATTCAACGCACACAAATGATATCTTCTTCCAAATCCATATTCTATAAAGAATTACACAACATAAAACAAACACTTGTTAACAATGGATTTCCTAACTTCGGCATTGATCAACAAATTAAAATGTATCTCAATAAACTTAATAATACCTCTAAAACTGTTGATAATATTAATAATAATAGTGTATATTATAATAGTGTACGTCAAAATAAACGTAACACTATTAACTTATACTATTGCAACCAAATGCATAATAATTACAAACAAGATGAAACAACACTCAAAAACATAATACATAGAAATGTTAAACCAATAAATAATAATAATAATAATCAAATTAAGCTCTTCATATATTATAAAAAATTTAAAACAATTGACCTTATAGTCTCTAATAACCCTACTAAATCCTCTACAGAAAACTAATGTAGTTTATCAATTTACATGTCCGTCCAGAGATTGTATCCCTGGTACTAATAATAACCCCACTACATATATTGGTTTTAATACAACCACGCTCTCCCGTAGACTTACCTGTCACCTTTCTTATCAGAGTTCAATTAAATAACATTTCTTAGAAAAACATAGCCATGTAGTTAATATTAGACAGATTTTAGTCAACAACACAATAATACTCACTCATACACACAGTAAAAAGAACCTTCAGATATTGGAGGCCATCTACATTAAATCAAAACAACCCACACTTAATAAAATCACGTTTAAATCTGGTCATAACACATTACATTGCATTTAGACATATGGTTTTGTTAAAAGTTCGGTCTCTTATGCGGTGTGATGTCATAGAACCGCACTACAAATTTACGAAATGCGCCTGCTATTTGGCGACGGTTATCGTTGCTTAGCCATGTTTTATGTCAACACAAGATAAAATCATTTTTGATGGCGGATGTCTTTATGTTAACGTCTCTGTAACCTCTCTGAAGATGGCTCATGTGAGCCAAAAGCTTAGAACCAACATGTTGGACAATTTTGTCTTTATTTTCACCTGAAATTAAAACCAAAATACGATATTTAGAACGGCTCATGATTAAACACAATAGACATTCATTGTCTGTTTTATTTAACAGTATTTGTTATATATATATACGTATGCATCTATATATATATACATGTTGGGCGCGTGGCCGAGTAGTTAAAACGTTAGCTAACCATGGTCAATTTGTCAAGAAGGTGACTTTTTGGTGCTATCGTTCTGGAAGAGGCGATTTCAGCTTTTGGCACCTTTTGAAAGGTGCGTGAAAATAATACTAAGCCCTTTGAATGAAATTGTGTAGACGGCATCCTTTGAGGAGCCGTCGATGGTTGTCCTAGCGCGAAGTCAGAAGTCATCGGAACTGAGGGTTAGAGTATCCTGGCAGTGTTCACGCTAGATAACGCGCTCTCTCTCAAAAGCTGTAACTAAGGTCCGCTCAGTATATTTGCAGTATAAATTATAGGTGGTCTCTGTAAGTATTAAATAACACAAGTCTTCCCGAGCAAGCGTCTGCATTAGGGTTTAGCTAGCTGCCCCAGTAGACGGGCATCTTCGAATGTGAGTTGCCAGTCATTATTATATATATATATATATATATATATATATATATATATATATATATAATTTCATTTCATTCATTCATCATTTGTTACACCCAATGGTGTGTAGGGCAGCAACAAAGCTTCTTCACCTCTGCCTATTTTGGGCCAGACTAGTCAATGAACCCCAAGAGTACTGCATGGCTTTCATCTCATTCTCCACCGTACTTCTCCATGCAGTTCTTGGTCTTCCCCTCTTTCTTTTGCCATCTGGGGTTCAGTGCAGTGCTGTTCTTGTGATTGACTGTGGAGCTTTCGGAAGCACATGCCCAATCCATCTCTACCGTCTTCTCTTGCTTGCATATCTTCAACAGGTCTTCATTGGAGATCTTCTTTGGCCAACATATTTTTAGTATTCCTCGGAGGCATATGGTGTGAAAGGATCAAGTTTGGCGAGATCCGCCTTAGTCATTCTCCAGCACTCAGATCCGTAGAGGAGAGTAGATACAGCACAGCTCTGGTGTAGCTTAAACTTGGTGTTGGTGCTATACTGTGTTGATCTCCAGATATTGTTAATTTCCTTAAACACACTCCTGGCCTTGCCCAGTTTGCTTTGAATATCCTCTTTCGCGCCTCCCTCGGATGATACTGCCCAGGTAAGTGAACTTGTCTGTACAACGTAGATCTTCTCCATTCACTTTGACAGGAGCAGGTCTGTTCACGTTCAATTACATCATTTCAGTCTTCTTGGTGCGACATCAGCGCCATGTCATCGGCAAAATCCAGACATTCCAAGGTTGAGAACAGGCTCCAGCGGATCCCCCTCGGAAGGTCCTCCGTTATCCTTCTCATGACCCAGTCAATGGCTAAGTTGAAGAGGACTGCTGACATCACGCATCCTTGTTTGACTCCAGTTTTATGTCAAAGAGGGTGTCGTTATGTCCTACTGAGCAACTGAAGTTGTTGCAAAAGCTCTTGATCAGGAGGGCCAATTTGAATGGGATGCCATAATGTCGAAGGACGCTCTAAAGGTTATCACTGTGAATGCTGTCAAAAGCTTTTTTGAAGTCTACAAAGTTCACATACAACTGTTTTTGCCACGCTGTACACTGCTTTAAGATGTTTCGGAGTGAAATGATCTGATCGGCACATCCTCGTTGCTTCTTGAACCATGCTTGTTCTTTTCTGAGTGTTTCGTCCACAGCGTCCGACATTCTTCGTATGATGACCTTGGCCAGGATCTTGCTTGGCACAGACAGAAGAGTGATCCCTCTCCAGTTGTTGCAGTCATTCAGAGCACCTTTCTTGGGTATCCTGACAATCACATCTTTAGTCCAGTCATCAGGTACTCTCTCTTCCTCCCATATAGATGTGAACAGTGGTTGCAGGATGGTGGCTTCTAGTTCGGGGTCCGCCTTGATCATTTCTGCATCGAGGTTGACCTGACCTGGTGACTTGCCATTCTTGAGGGTCTTGATGGCAGCTATTATCTCTTCTTTTGTTGGTGGTTCGGTGTCAATGTCCAGGTCTCCTATATAGCCTCCCTTGCTCACCTCGTGCTGCCACCTCCTCTGCCTTAGTTGCCAGTTGTTTCATGGCCACTCTCTTGTCACGGCATGCTAGTCTCTTCACTTTCTTGTCGGCCTCTCTATAGATCTTCTCCTGTCTCTCACGTAGTCGTGGAGATTTTATCTGCAGCATCTTCCTCTTGATCTCTCTTCTCTCTTCTATGGCATCCAAGGTTTCTTGTTGGATCCAGTCTTTGTTTATTTCCTTCTTACGATGGCCTATCTTCTTCTTTCTGCTTTCGGGATATAATGAAGCAATTTCTTTCCACTGTTTGTCAATATTTGTTTTTTCGTGTCCGTCAGAAATATTCTGTAGAATCAGGAATTTGTTCCTCAGATCACTGATGAAAGTAGCCTTAATGGTGTCGTCCCTCAGTCGCTGGATGTCAAAGCATGTCTGTGTGACTGGTCTAGCTTCGGTCCTTTTGAGCTTGGTCTTGATGAGTGCCATCACTAGGTGATGGTCACTGCCGATGTCTGCACTTCGTTTGACCTTCACGTCCAGGAGGGAGCGTCGCCACATACCGTTGATCATCAAGTGATTAATCTGATTCCTGTCTCTTCCATTCAGCGAGTTCCAGGTCAGCTTGTGGATGTCACGATGTGTGAAGAGGGTCCCTCCTATCACCAGATTGTTCATGTCGCAGAACTCCACCAGTCTCTCACCATTGTCATGTATTTATATACACATTTATATACGTAGCGATTTCGGCTATAGTCATTATCAAGAATTAATTTTGTTTTACTTGTAAATAAACATGTGTCTAAAGTGTATGCATATGGAACCTTGCGTATGTCAAGTTCCGAACAGGGTAAGCACGTTGTTACCGTGTTCATAATTGATGTTATTTAGTGTAGAGTTTCTCTTTTTTATTATTAATGCTTCCATTATTTTTAATCTTCTTTTGTATGTGGATGATGCTATTATGTATGTATCAATGAGGATATCACGAGTATGTCCTGGAAGATCTCGATGTGTGATTAAATGAGATCGGACGGAACTGTTGTGGGAAAGGTGTAAGTGTAAAGTCAATTTTCTCGTCAATTTTGTGGTGGTCAATTTGCTTTTTCGTAACGTAACCAATGACAACCACAAACTAAACACTTTTTAAGAAATACTTTTATTCTAAATTTTCATGCTTTTAACAATACTTGTTTTAAATCAATTATATTTAACTTTAAAGTTTCTAATTATCCAGAAATAACACGGATGTATATTTTAGTCTTGCAAGATTTTTAAAACCAAGAATCAACTTTTGTTTACATCATTTCACTAACTTGTCAAATGTCAACTATGGACGAAGTCACGAAATGATGATAACTTTAGTTTTGAAAACCTTAGGTACCTTCCCTCAATTTCGATAGCTAAATAAGTTTTAAAAAGTGAATTTTTAAAAATAAAAAAACGCTTTCCTGAAACTTTCATCTTAGCTTTAGTTTAATTGAAAGCTAAATGATTTAAATTTATTATTTCCAGTACTCAAAATACTCTGAGTGGTGTATTTCAAATAGATATTGATTGAATGGAATTTCAACATTTTTAAAGTTATATTTAGAAACGTTTCCTATTTGTTCCTCATGATTGTCAAACGATGACGAGCAAAGAAATAATAATTGCAAAATAAATAAATCAATAAATAAACAATAAAGATTTATAAAGGATAATAACTATGTTTTTTATTTAAAGAGTAGGCTCCCTTCGAAACTAGATCCACGCCAATCCTTTTGCTGAAACGCTCGGCTGACCTTGTCAATTTGTATTACTTTTCGAATCAACGTGATTTTCGTTATTAATTGTAATATTTGAGAAAAGATAGTTTGAAATCGACGAGCATGTACGATTTTGGACCTTGAAGAAAAAGTACATACAAAAAGTCACGAAGTAGGACTTGAACTTAAAATGAATGTACACAACACGCACACGCACACACAACAAAATCCCTAAAAAAATGTTCTCGATGCCAGACATAAATATACTCTTAAGTAAAAAGTTATTTGTTTGACGTTAATAATTAATCTTTTCACAATGATAAATGCAGCCGATATATAAACAAACCTGTCTGCTCACAAAAAAGAGGAACTTCTGTCGATAAATTAAAACAAAATTAAACAAGAAAGGGAAAGACGGAAGAGAAAAAACAAAAAATCCCGGAAGATAGAAAATTTCGGTGGTAAATAATAATGACAAATTCTTTAGAGTTGTTTGGAATCATCTTCACGGTAAGTTGCCTAAAAATTTAATTTTTTATTTAAAATATATACCCTGTACAGTAACTGTACACTAAACTGTAGGGAAGTAACAATGTACTAGTTCATTCAGTCAGTCAGTTAAGTGCCATACGTGATACCCGCTTGGGCGATCCTGTCTCGAAAGAGTAGGTTGCCATTACTTTCTGCAGTAGACTGGTTGCCAGCTAAGACTATATAACCCAATCTGTCCTGTTATTTAACCCATAATTGCAGGGAAGCGATGGATTAATACCTTTCCCAAAGGTATTTGCACATAAGTGAATGCAAGGAATTCAACTGGAATTCAAACTCGGCTTCCGATTTCTTGTTCCGAGCCAGTAGCCACTGCACATAATGCTTCAACAACCTATGGTCGCTCTGGACATATTTTTAATTGAATTCTATTTTAGATTTTCTGCTATTCTCAAGGTAAATATACATCTGTTCCTCTGAAATTCAAATATAGTTTTCATGTTTTCTTATTACTTTTTACAACAATCATCATAATCCTTTATTTAGGTAGCACCAATGTGGTGCTTAATCACATTCAATGCAAAATAGTGCAATGACTTGTCAGTTCCAATTGCACTGAGAATGTTGAAGTTACTCTGCTGCACCTCTCAAAAGTCCCTCTGCTCACTGGTGAAGTCGTTAACCTTTGAGGAGAAACTCCTATGCCAAGGCTATCAACTAGCTGATGGCTATTTTGCACAGGTTATTTGGAGAGAAACATTCCCCTTCACCAGTTGAATCAAGAAACCATTCCGACGGTATAGCTGGCAGGTTGATGCCTTCGTCCGGGATGTAGCCATGCGACTTCTTGAAGCTATGTGTGAAAGTTAGATGTAGGTTGTGGACTGGTACAGTTGCACATCCCAATTCACCTGAATAAAGTAAGATCAACCAATTTGGCGCAAAATTATCACCACTGATGATACTTTTCTTGAACTCTTTTGCAACAATACACAAGTTAAAGTCTTTAATAAAATCCAAGAAAGGCCATCTTCTAAAAACATTAAAAAAAATAGTCAGTCAGATAGTTAAGTGCCATATGTGATACACGCTTGGGCGATCATGTCTCAAAACAGACATGACTGACTGGGCAGAAGATTATCCCGCAGTAGGTTGCCATTGCTTTCTGCGGTAGACTGGTTGCCGACCAAGGCTATAGAACCCAATCTGTCCTGTTATTTAACCCGTAACTGGAAGGAATAGATGGATTAATACCTTTCCCAAGGGTATTTGCGCGTGTTTTTGCTCTCGGAGGTCAAAAAAATAGACTTTTCATTATAAACTCTATTTTACAAATCTGTTATTTCGAATTTGCCAGTAATAAATAATTTACTAATTAAAAATAAATATAAAACTAAAAATAATATAAAAAGGATTCTGTTGAGAAAAACTTCCTGGCTTGGTACAGCGACCCAACCTTCTTAGCAGCAGACGTAACTATTGACTTGATATAGTCATTCTACTTGAGATTGGCTGAGGAGGTGCAGTGTATTGCCTTCAGAGAGACTAGCGTGATCTGTACTGATGAAAAGTAAGAAAGCTTATTTATGGTAGTTAAAGGAAAGCAGTTTCATTTTATAAACATTAAAATTTACAAGCCATTTCTTACTCCAATCCATCACAGACTAAAGGTCCTTTTCAAGAGCAGAAGTGAGGTTTACTTTGTCAGCCTTGGCAGATTTCTCATTGATGCAGAAGTAAATGGTGATGCCGTCACCGAAGATGCCTACTTGGGAACTGATTACATCAGGAAGATCATTGATGAAGATCAGAAAAAGGATAGGACTTAGGATATGACCTTGAAGGACATCCGTGTTCACATGAAATGATTTGGAAGTATGCCTGTTCAAAATTATCTTCATTTTATGATTTGACAGGAACAATTTGATTAAATCAAACAATCATCCAGTTATACTGTATCATTGTAGCTTGTGCAGAAGGCCAGCATGCCAAACTCTGTCAATTGCTTTTGAGATATCCAGGGCAACAGCTCGAGCTTTGCCATTCTTATCAAGAGCCGAATACATATAATTCAGTAATGGCTGTTAGCACATCAGTAGGAGACCTGGCAAAGTGAAAGCAATATTGCTTGTCAAAAAATAAATTGTTGGACGTGAAATGTTGAATTATTTCAGCATTGATAATAGCCTTGAACACTTTGCCAAAAAGTAGTAAGAGGCTGATAGAGGAATAATTAGAAGGGTTGGAGGGCTCTCCAGAGTTTTTAAAACAGGAACTACAGAGGAGGACTTCCAACAATCAGGGAAGCAAGAAGCAGCAAAGCAATATAGAGTTTGGAGAAGACAGAAGAGAGTTCAGAAGCACAATTCTTTAGGACGATGATTGGCATTCCATCATATCTACTTGCTTTGTGGAAGTCAAACTTAGAAATAATGTTAGAGATCAGACATGGGGTTATATATATATCACTCAGTTAGGCCTCAGTTCTAGTTGGAAAGTTGGATGTGGGCACTCTAGACAAGCCAAGTGTGGAGTTAGAAGAGAATTTGCAAACAAAGAACTCAGCCTTGTCTGCTGTGGATGTAAAGACCTCAAAATTATCAAATAGCAGAGGATTGAGGGTTTGCAGTTGTTTAGCACACTTTTGCAGAGCCACCAGTAATCATTAAAACCAAACTTGGTGGATGCTGTATGCTGCTTCATTCTATTAGCAAACAATAGCTTAGCATCACTTAGAACACACTTGCATTTTCTGTGAGCAAAGACAAAAAAGCATCTATTATAGTCAGGTGTATCACTTCAGTAAAGCCAGAAGTGATTCTTGCAGACTATAGCAACTGAGCTAGCAGGAGAGAACCAAGGGGAAGAATAAGTTTTTTTTGTACTTCTAAACATTTGTATATATATATATATATATATATATAGTGGAAAAACTACCATCATTTCTAACATTTATATATATACAGGGATAAAATATATATATATATATCAGCATGCGGTGTAGATATAGAAGAATCCAAAGGAGTATCCTGTACATACAGTGGTAGGATAACTCTCTAAGAGAGCTCTAAATAAATATGTATATAAATACATATAGAGCAAATATAAGAAAAATTAAGGCAGACACGTTATTTCCTGGTAAATCAGAAGTGTAGGCCTATTTTAGGCGAACCATCATCAGCTTCCGTCTTTATTGTACATAAGATTTTACACAAACCAAAAGATTTTACATGTGTAAAATCTTTTGTACAATAAAGACAGAAGCTGATGATGGTTTGCCTGAAATAGGCCTACACTTCCGATTTACCATGAAATAACGTATCTGCCTTAATTTTTTCTATATATATATGTATATATGTGTGTGTGTGTATGTTTATGATATATATATATATATTGATGATGTATATATATTTGATAATTATATTCAAACATGGCAGTCATTAAATATATTCTTAAGTCTGACATTGAGTGAATCTAGGCAGCTTTCAAGCGTCACCACTTATTCAGTTCTCAACCAAATTTCAAACAGTTTACAGAGTTAGATAGTAAAGTAAAAAATAAGAAATTTCTTACTACAGTTAATTTCTTATTGCAGCTAAAAATAAAATTTGAATGCAATATTTTAAGTAAGAAATTTCTTATTTTTTACTTCACTAGAATATATATCCTTTACTTTTCCAGGTATGATAACTTGTCCTGTTCTTTTCCATGTTTAATATAATCTTAAGAATATTACTTTTTATGCATGCATTTTCCCATGAAATATATATATATATATATACATATACATGCATGCACATATTCATAATACATTCATACATATATATATATATATATATTAGAAATATGAATAAAATCTTGCTGTTTTCGAATAGATGGCATAGTTTTAGATGGTAACACATCTATAAAGAAGTACTACAAGCAAACTTGAAATTTAGTGTACAAAGTAAAATGGAAAATTCTGGAAAAACAAGAATCTGTAAATCATTCTATGACATTTGCCTTTGTGTCTGAATGAAAAGCTGTAGATTATAAAGTTCCCTAAAAATAAAGTGCTGTTAAATCATAGGCATGAACTGACGGTTTTATGTAAACACAGAAAATAATCTTTTCTAAAATTTAATTAATTACAGTTGTTCTTTAATAACTTATGCTCTAGTATTATTTAAAAACTATTTTACTAAAATAAATTACCCTCACAATACTTATTTGGTTTTCTTTACTTCTGTATACCTTAGTATATCATAATTACTTAATTCTAATTGTAACCTAAACAATCCTTTAACAAACGAGGTAGTACAAAATCAAATTAAAAAAACCCTAAAATCCAACCTGCTGTTAAAAATTATTATCTACACATTTAAATAATATATGGTCCCAGCATATATCTTACCCAGAAAAATTAAAAAGTGCCATAGCATCACATCAGGCTACTCTGTTTCCTTTTGCGACCCAAATCTTTAACTTCATAGTTCAACCTAAGTCTCATTTTTGATTGAACAATATTGACACATCTACAAGCATATTCTTCAACTACCACTCTCTAATTTTCTAAATAATCATGAATTCATCTAACATTTTCTAAATAAATCATTTTCACCATTTATTTTAAAATATCACCTGAAGAAGAACAGTATTGTTCTGAAACATGAAAATTTTATGTAGTGATATTATGCATTTATAAACCATTGTAATAATAAAATTATAATTAATTTAAAATTATAAAATTACCATATATATATATATATATATATATATATATATATATATATATATATTAGTCATCCCCATACAAGCCTGTTTTGCTGTATCACAGCTCATCAGTGTAGCTAGACACACCAACTTGCTTCTGGCTGGGATTGAAACTTGATTGATTTGGTGTCAGTTGGAGTTGCAACCCCCAAACCATAGGTGCATGGAATCAGAGAAGGGAAATTTTAACGTGTTGTATATAAGCAGTGTATACACATGCCAATCACTGAAAAAACTCAATTCATTCCTGAAGAGCAATGCATACACTGTAGAAGTAGAAACTGTTTTTAAAATTTTCTTTTCTTGAGAGCTCAATCGTAATGAGAGCATAATATATTAGTCATCCACATACAAGCCTGTTTCGCTAGGATTAATTGGTAAATTGTCAACATTTTATATTTGTAATTTTGTGTATGCGTTTTGCTTATTTTTGTTGACTGCACAATATAGTAGGGTCAGTTGGGCACAGTTTTTGAGATAAAGAGCACCATGATGCAGTTCATACTGCCAGAAATTTGGAAATGGCATGTAGTACTGATTGGCAGTTACACTGAAACTTCCAATAGATATATTTTGATGTCTTTGTGTGTAAATCTGAGGACAATGCAGAGGATTCAGAAAAAGTAGGAAGAGTCTAAAGGTGATTTTGAAGATTCAGTAACTCAGAAAAGAGACCCACAAAACTCCTTGTAACACCAAAAATGAACTGAAGGCAAGGATTATGACAGCATTTACCAATCTAAACAAGGAGACTGTCCAGAAGAGATACAAGAAATTCCAAAGTCTTCTGAAGGGCATAGCTGAAGGCGATGCTGATTTTATTGAATAAATTTACTCATTAGTATTTTAAGATATTTTTGTGCAATTTTGGTAAATATATATGTCAAAATGAACTAACATGTCAGTGTTATTTTCATTTTTGCATAAATAAAAGATGACAATTTATCCATCGCACCCTTTTACAATAAATGCTATGAAATGTTCAATCAAAGATACAATCCAGAAATACTTTTACAAACTTTAAGGGTTGGGTTTCTGACACTAAAACAAGATAAAATGTCCATCTATCTGGAAATGCAATCTGATACAGCTGTGCAGCCTTGTGTCTATTACTACTTGTGCAGCCATATGCAAAAATCATATTTGCCTGCTCATGATACAAGTATCCTGCCATTGTTGAATAAAACACTTGTTAGTTAATTCACTATTACACCTGTTATACTTTGAAAACTGACTAGCCACAAATATACAAAAATGATAAATGTAAACTAGTCTACATGGCGACGCAATGCAATCTACCATAAACTTTGTTTAAACTTAATAACTCAAAAATGAAATATTTTCGGACATATATTTATTGATGTTTGTTCTTGTTTTGGTGTGAGGAACTCATCCCAAAATTTGTAAAAGTATTTTTTATACACTCTATATATGTGTGTATTTGTGTGTGTGTGTGTGTGTGTGTATATATATATATATATATATATATACACACACACACATATGCAATACAGTATCAGACTGATTTTTGGGTTGTTCATACAGCTCACCGGTTTATTTATTATGTAAAACTAAAGAGAAGTTACTGAGGTCTTCAAAAGGTCTCATATATGTTCAGTAGGATTTAAACCTGGTGGGCACAATGTAGATGGATCAATGAAATGCTTAGATGACACTGAGTGTTTGTGTAGTTATTTGCATGTTACTATGATTATATTTGGCATTTTGCTGGAACATGCCATCACCACTTGGAAACATGGTCAGCCTAATGTGGTGTAAATGACATAAGTCAGGTTTAATTTGGTCAAATGTGAAATCTAGGTTATGTCCATTCAACAGAATAGAGTTTTCACCTAAAAAAAATAAAAATAAAAATAATAAATTCATTCTTTTTTTCTTTAGAGGATTTTTG
Source organism: Ascarosepion bandense (assembly GCA_037127315.1). Lineage (NCBI taxonomy): Eukaryota > Metazoa > Mollusca > Cephalopoda > Sepiida > Sepiidae > Ascarosepion > Ascarosepion bandense. The sequence goes on from JBBBDQ010000774.1 coordinate 636,697, forward strand.
TTTGCCATTTATGCCTTGAACACTTGTTAACTTCAAGAACTAAACATGAAAAGAAATATATATATATAAAACTAAGACCAACACATTCTCGTTTTTAGCTTCTTGATTAAGGGAGAATAAATGTCCCACTGACTAGGGTTTAACCCTTTATTTTTTTGTTATAAAAATTCAAAATGGTGTTATAGTTTGCTCGCTTTTGATCGGTCAGTGGTATCACCACAGTGTGTAGGTGAGAAGGAGTAATAAAAGGAAGGCTTGTAATAAAATAACGTGTTATGCACTCAATATTTTTTAAAAAGTTTAGAGATTTGTGGGGGAATGTAATCCAAGATATTATCAATTTCTACTGTACAGAACAACATAAAATTCTAAGACTTTCCAATTTATTCATTTTTTACTAACTTTATGCAGTGTGTGTATCATACAGCAAAAGTATTTTACTATATTAGATTAGATCATGGAAAAAATACTCATAAAATATAGCTGATTTTGTTAAGAAAATTTTAAAATTAAATCTTGGTGCTGACGATCACAAATTTATTTTTCTTTTATTGGTAATTACAATTTTTTTTTAATTAATAAGTAATTTAATAATTACATATTACATATACATAAAAAATATTTGAATTTAAATGTTTTTCTTTTGATAATTAGGAAAGCACAAAGATTTGTTTTGTCATTTTACAACAGTGTAGAAATAAGAAGAGGAAAAGAAAAAAAAATGAATTAAATAACAATTATAACAACAAAATAATATCCAATAATATTTATTTGTCTTACTGACTGACATTCTTTTTGCGCACCTTTTCAAGTGGTGAATAAGGCTTCGAGAGTTACCTGCCCTTAGCGGAAATTTGTACGTTGGAATTTTCCCTGTTGATGTGATGTCGGGCAATGGAGCTTTCACGCCTGCTGTCCTAGAGCCGGCCACTTCATCATCTGCCGGCGCGGAAGCAAATTCAGGTGAGGTATGTGCATCTAAGGAACATTTTCTTGCAATTTTTAATACTTAATTCCTTTTCTCTATTTCGCTGTCCATTTCCACTAGATCACTTAATGATAATGGCGTGTTTACTGTTTATGAACTCGCTACAAAAGTCAAAAATGCTTTTGAAAATTGCAAATTTGACTTTCTTTTTGTCTAAATGATTTCCAGGTTCTAATTACACATTTTATTTGTTTGTTTTTTTCACTTTAGATTGTTTAAATAGCTTTTTAGAAAGAGAAAAAAAAATACTATCGAAATTGAAGTAGGTGTTCACAAAATGGGGGATCAATTTAAGTCTACAAAAATGTTCATTTTGGCCCTCATTTTCAGGCCAACTCGTACAGGTAAAATGAAAATAATTTGAAGGGGACGTTTAGGTCCTGTTTCGTAGCAACCTCATCCTTGAATATCCTGAAATCGTTATTTTTCGTTATGTAAAATTTTATTTTTACTATTTTCTTTTCGAACTAAATAATGGCGAAAATTCCTTTAGAATTGGCAAGTTAAAAGTAAAACATGACTAAATTTTACTAAATTACTCTTAAATAATAATTGAAGACTCAGATTTCTTGTAGAATGAATTCTGAAAATCCGTATTGATAATAAATTAAAAATTTTAGAAAAAGTCTGATTTCATAGTACGTGTAAAAACGCGGCTAAGTTTTATTTACAAAAATCACCTTGAAGAGAAAACAACCCCGTTGATTTTGATCTGAATTATTATTGAATGATGGGTACGGGTACCTTCATAGCTGAGTTTCTTAAAAGTCCGTAGATTGTGTAATTGATCAAGTTGTTGATTGCAGATTAAAAACAAGAGTGTTCTGTTGAGTTGGTGTATTCTTGATTTTTAAACTCACATTGACTGCTTAGAAAGAAAATAATGTTTTTTACCTAATGTTAAGAAACATAATTTAACATTTCATTTCAAATTGTCAAACAAAAAACTTCTCAGGTTCAACTAAAAAACGAAACTAACTTAGCAATTATCTTCATAGTTTCGTGTGGGATATGTTGTTTTTATTATTGTTGGCTATTTATTTATTTTTAAAATGTTGGCTATGGAAAATATCAGTATCGATTTTGGAAAGATAAGGAATCTTTTTTTTTTAATTCTTTTTGTTTTGTTCTTTGCCTTTTTTTTGTAGTAAACAGTTTTCAAGTTACGCTTCGATCTCTTTAGTTTTTAATATAAAAAAAAATAGTAACGGAAAAATTGCTTATTAATGTGCTGATTGGTTATTGGGGTAAAAAGAACATCGTGACTAAGACTACTACTTTATTTATTTTAGGTGGGTGAACATTTTTTTTATATCTAATATTTTTATTTTCATATCTTTAAAATTCTGAAAAACGATATTAAAAATAAACAAATAGCCTTTTACTCGTGTAAGGATTTTTCTAAAAATTTTACTTTTTTAGTTTAAAAAATATGAAAGTTCAGATTTTTATTTTTTAGCAATAAGGCAAGGAAATTTAGCAAGTTAAATTAAATTGTATGTAAAAAAGCAACAAACAAAATTAAAAAATAATGCAAAATTTGATTTCATAAAATAAAACTAAGAAATAAAAATAAATGGTTTACCAACAATGACTGATCAGGTTTCATTTCTTTTTTGTTTAAATGTAATAGAAAAAAAATTAACCGATTGTCATCGTCACGAAAAAAGTAATTTTAAGGACGAAGTGAAACTAAAATTGAATTTTAATGCGATATCAAAATTGCTCTTTCTTTTTTTGGTTTGTTCTTCTCTCCAAAATATTTCAGTTAATTAAAGAAAATAAATTAGATTTTAAATTTTTGTTTATTTATTTATTTATTTATTCAGAATATAGTCTTTTTATTCCTGGAGAAATAAATCCACACCTAAATAAAAAAAAAAACAAACTAAAAAATAATTCTTGGAAGCTTTTTAAAGTGACAATATTGAATAAGATTTTGTTTTTAAAGCAGAAATACTTTTAAAAATAAAAAAATATTATTGTTTTGAAAATTACTACTCTACTGCAAAATGTCAGTAAAATTTTTATCAACCCCTCCACCCTGACCTTTTTTTTTTTAACTTTTAACTCAAGGTAAAAAAAAAAAACAATTTTCGTAATTCTCTTTTGGTAAAATCCGAGATTTTAAATTAAAATCTCAATTATTAAAATTTTCACATTGCTTACTTAGTGTTCCAGATCTTTTACACCTGTTTCAAACAAAACAAAATATTTCACTTTTTATTTATGGAAAAAGTAAAAAGTTAGATCAGAATATGAGGTTAGGCAAAGCAATCTAAGGAAGGTAATTCAGTGTTTGGCACCCCCCTGTTTCGGACGCTAAAATGGTTGATACTGACACTGAGTATGATACTGACTATCATTGATTAGGTTTTCCATGGTAGACTGTTTTCACTTTTTTCTTACGTCAGAAAGTTGTCTTCCAAGCGATAAGTATTTAAAATTTAATTATTTTAAAGGTATTTTTGTTTTGTAGGTAGCGGAAGTGAACTTTTAATTTTTAACTTTTTAAATTGTTGTAACAGTCAAGAACATAATAATGTTTCTATTGTTAATAAAACAAGACCAGGTTGGCTTCTATTGAAGGGTGCAGTGGATGAATTGTCGTCTAAATAAAGCAAAAATGAAAATAACACTGGCATTTCATTTTAAGATATATTTACCAAAATTACACAAAAATATCTTGAAATACGAAAGAAAGAGTAAATTAAATTATAATTAATTCAATAAAATCGGCATTGGCTTCAACCACGACTTCTGAATCTCCTGCAACTCTTCTCGATGGTCTCCTTGTTTGAGTTGGTCAATGCTGCTATAATTCTTGCCTTCAATTCATTTTTGGTGTAACAAGGAGTTTTGTTGGTCTCTCGATCGACTGTGTCCCACACATAATAACCAAGGGGTACAATCTGGGGAGTTTGATGGCCAGATGTAAGTGGTAATGTTTTTGTTTCAAAAAATTCAATTTAAAAGTTAGGTATCGAAAATAACTGAAGGTATCTATTCACAATAATAGTAGTAGTAGTAATAATAATAATAATAATAATAATGTATGTTAGTGCATTTAAGAGTAAGAAGACTTACCCCACCTGCACAGCGCACGTTTAAGGCAAAGAGAGATAAGGGAAGGCAGCAAGCCACCTGATGAGATTGTGTGAATGGAGGGCAGGAGCCTTAACAAATGAGGAAAAACTGCCAAGAGCCACAAAAAAAAAAAAAAAAAATGTAGAAAGTTGGGATGAGCAATGATCGCCCATGTCAAAGGGACGCAACACATTGAAGAGGATTAAATGATTAGTATAAGATGTGTATTGTGGTGCAGTGGATATCGATTCGGAACTAGAAATCGGCGAGCCAAGTTCGAATTCTAGTTGAATATATTGCATTCACTTACGAGCAAATATCATTGGGAAAGATCCGTCTCTTCCCTCCAGATATAGGTTAAATAATAGGATAGATTGGGTTCTATAGTCTTGGCTGGCAACCAGTCTACCACAGAAAGCAATGGCAACCTACTGCAGGATAATCTTCTGCCCAGTCAGTCAAGTCTCTTTCGAGACATGATCGCCCAAAGCGTGTATCACGTATGGCACTTAAGTTAAGTGACTTTAACTGACTGATATAAGCAGCAGACAAGTTGTACAAGTTTTAAAAATTGCCTAAAATATTCCAGCATTTAATAGAAGAAACATTTTTTTTCAGGTTATCAGTTTATTTTCCTTGATGGCTTTCAGGATATTTAAATGGATTTAATTATTAATGTTTAGGAGTAGATAGGTCTGTTTATCACCCGGTTCACACTCCTCTCTGGTCTTTTGAACAGGAATAGAGGTTTTTATCTCTTGTTTCTTGTTTAGAATTGGGTTTCTGATTCCCTCTAAAGACTTTTTTGTTCTCTTTCACTTCCCCTTGCATCTTGGTGGCATTATCACCTTGCTTGATGTGGTGCTGCTTACTTTCTACCCCCAACCTCGAGCGAGTGACTTGGGTCTTTTGTGGTGCAGTGGATATTGGCTCAGAACGATAAATCGGAGAACAAATTAGTTGAATTCATTGCATTCACATACGTACAAAAACTTTCGGAAAAGGTAACCCGTTTCTTCCCTCCAGCTATGCGTTTAGTAGGACAGATTGGGTTCTATAGCCTTGTTTGGCAACCAGTCTACTGCAGAACCTACTACAGGAAAATATGCACACTCACAGTCACTCTTTCGAGACATGATCACCCAATTGTGTATCACGTATGGCTCTTAAACTGATTGACTGGATGAACATCGTTGTAAATAATTATTTTCGAATACTCTTCTGCACTGTCCTGAAATTGACACACAAATTAAATATTCTGTCTAAAATGTTCGTATTGGAGGCTCCGGCGCGAATGCAAAGCAGTTTCGGTTTCCAAATTTCTGGGGGAGTGAATTGCGTCATGGTATTCTTTTTCTCACTGACGGTACCCAACTGACCCTACTATTGTGCAGTCGACAAAATCAAATTCAAAAACAATAATGGCGATAATTTACCTATCGCATCCTGTATTTTTTTCTTAGACATTTTTCAAGATGTTTTTTTTTAAATCAATGTCTTTTTAACGTTTTTTTTTTTAATTTTTACATTTACAACGTGCAGAGACAATTTTAATTTCTTTAGTTTTGTTTGTTAGTTTATTTTGCCTTCATCACTGGCGAAATAAATAAATAGTATTTTTTTTATTAACGACAGACATCAACAAAACGTTATTGTGTTGATATGTCGATGTCGTCTGTCTTCCCTTGTTTATGAGGTCCATAGATCTTTTACTTTTATTCTCATTTGTTTTTTTTTTTTGTTTTTTCTTTCGAAGTGTCAAGAAATGATTCATATCTGGTTTCAATGTTTTTTTTTGTATATACTTTTAGTTTTGCTATTGCTTAAAGAAAAAAATCGTGTTAATTCAAATTGTGTTTTTATGATTTTTTTAACGCATAAATTGATTTAAAAAAAAAAATTGTGCCCACTATGGAGTGCATGAGTCACTAACCTTATTTTGTTCATCATGTCAACATGACAGTTTGGATTATTTTAATTTAGTTTGCTAGACGCTACAATTGCACTAACTTTTGACTTGACGCAATTTAAAATTTTGTTGCCAAATGGCGACATGGATTTAAAAGTTTTAACATTCTTTGATAGAGAAAATTCAAGGGACGATATCAGATTTGAAAAAAATTCCGCGCACTACCATGTAAATAAAAATAAATGAGATAAGTCTTGACAGACGAACAAAATCGAATTAAAACTACAACTTGCTAGAAAATGTACCCCTTTTAAATGAAATATTGGTGAGTTTTTTTTTGTTTTTGTTACCTAACAGTATTTGAAATAACTGTACAAATGATAGCAAATCGTTAATGGTTTAAAACGGTTTAATTTATTATTTTCGTGTCTGCAAAAAGAAAAAAAAGGCAGTGTATCAAACAAAAGGACGTTTATTTTCTCAGCAATAATGTTTGTTTTACTTTTAAAAAGTCACTGATTAGAATTTAAAACCTACACATAGACTGCTTATAAAAATAAACAATGTATTATTGTGAAATGTGAACCAACTACCATTTTATAAAAAAGTGAATATAAAGGATTTTATTTTAAAAAATGTCTAGAAAGAGAATTTATATAAACTAAACTATTAAAACTAAATACACATGATTAATAATTGTAATTCTAAATTTTGAAAAAAGAAAAAGGCATTTGCCGGGCATTTCTTTTTACTCTTCTCAAATAAATTCACTACAATAGGCTGAGACTTAAGAGCATCTCTTCCTCACATATATTTTATAATTTTTAATAGACTTTTGAATAAAAAGATCTCTTTTTCAAATTAATTTCTTTATAAAATGGTGAATAACAAAATGAAAATGTCAATGAATCCTGATTGTATTCAAAAGGATTATAAAAAATTAATTATTTCAGTGGCATGTCTTCAGAAAGCAAGATATGAGAATGTGTGATTACCATTTCCGGAGATCACCAGCACCATCAGGACAAGTAGATCATGTCAGCTCTCTGTCAGAAAATCTGGGAGATCTCATTGAAAACTCAGAGTACAGTGACATTACTATTTTGGTGGAAGGGGTTCCTTTTAAATGCCACAAGGTTATCTTGGCTGCAAGGTCAGAGTACTTTAGGTAAGTGCTACTCATTCTTTTCTTTGGCTTTCTGTGCAATTACCTATTTCAATTTTTTCATGTCCCATGCTTATGCATATAGATCTCTCTAAATCTATATCTTGCCACTTATTGCTCTGTATAAATCAATATTTATTATTATTATTATTATTATTATTATTATCAAATTGCTTTTGACATAAATTTTGCTGTTGTTATCCATAAGTAAACACTCTTGATTACTAAATGACAGCCAACTTTATTTACCAGCTTAGGGAATATTTTTTTCTCTTCTAAAATAGCATTCATTCTGATGTGGGATTAAGAATAGGAAGTTTCAGCTAAAAGTTTGGGGTTAATATCAGTGAACCATAAATCTTCTTCTCTCAGTTAAAAAAAAAAAATTCAGTAAATATGAGAGCCCTTTTCTTCTTTTTTTTTTTTTTAATGTTTATATAAAGTTGTGCATTGTGGTCCAGTGGATATTGACTTGGAACAAGAAATCAGCAAGCCAAGTTCGAATTCCAGTTGAATTCATTGCATTCACTTACACACAAATACCCTTGGGAAAGGTATTAATCCATCTCTTCCCACCAGTTATGGGTTACATAACAGGACAGATTGGGTTCTCTAGCCTTGGTTGGCGACCAGTCTATTGCAGAAAGTAATGGCAACCTACTATGGGAAAATATTCTGCCTAGTCAGTCATGTCTCTTTTGAGACATGATTGCCCAAACGTGTATCACGTATGGCACTTAACTGACTGATTGACTATACAAAGAACTTTTTTCTTTGCTTCAGAAATAAAATTAAAGCTTTGTAGTAAATTGTACTACATTTTTGTACAGTTGAAATTTTAAAGAAAAGCTTTCTTTTGCTTATTTGCTAATTTCATTTGCATATTATTTTCTGCTCCATGATTAACCAAACTACAGGGTTAAATGGAAAAAAAAAATGAAAAACAAAATTTAACCAATGACAAAAATGTCCAAAACAAAATAACCTTGAATGAATAATGTGTTTACAAAATTCACATGATGTTTTGTCTTTAAAAACTTTTAAAATTAAAATCACTGGAAATATTTGTACATAAATAATATTTAGATAGTTTAGATATATATAAATAGTCATTGATAAGTAAATATTTTACTTTATTGATAATTGTTTATATATTTACATAAGAATTGACATGTTTTTAGTTGTGGAGTTGTTGAAGTTTTAGATACTTTGGTATTTGTGAAATTTTATTTTATATTTCTCTTTTTAAAAAAATTTAATATATTTACAATAGTTGTCACTTTTAAAATGAGTTTGATGATTTTTTTGTTGTTTTTTGGGACAACTGCCGATTTTAGGTGACCTAAGTGTTCAGCATCATTTGTGTCTGTACGATCACATTTAAAGTCAGCATACTGTCTCGTAACCATTGTTTCCAATGGAGCTGAGTTTAAATAACCCTTATTAAGCCATCGCTTTGCTTGAACACTATTTTTTTCCCCATCAGAAAGCAATACTTTATCAACACATGAAATTCAGATTTTTTTTTCAATTGTTTTGAAAATTTACAACAATAGCTTCACTTAAATAACTGTAATTTGTAAACTAATAATCTGACTGAGCCCAAATTTTGTCACATGCCATTTGAAGGTTAGTACTTCATAAAAATCATATAGATTTTTTATTAGTGGTACCATCTATGTCAGTCCTGAGACTTATTGAGTGATATGTTACTGTTTGACATTTGTGTGGGTACATTCAATATAAATATCTGTTAAAATGAGATGTTATTTTCATTTTTGCATCATAATTTAAACGACAATTTATTCATCGCACCCTGTATATTCTGTGTTAATTTTACAATAGTACATATCTACAAATTTTTAATGTAGAAAGAAAGGAAAATGAAAAGATATGTTGTTTGTCAATGTTTAACTTTTGTGCCTGTAAGAAAATGGTATCAAGAGGTTGGTCTTTCTATTGACACCACTATTATTTTAACTACCTTCACACCTCGGCATGGTTTATAGTTTTAAAAATTGATGATTAGAATTTTAATAAAACCTAAATATATGAAAGTGAATTTATTCATTTTTCTAGAGAATTGACAACAAAAAAATAATGAATACTATTTATTAGATTGTTTATTGGAATAATTAGCAAAACATCAGCTAATTGCCAATTGATTTAAACTTAGTAAATGTTTATAAATTTCTGAATAAAAAATTGTTTTCATATTTTTCTTTATAAATTAGTAAATGATCAATATTGTATTGCATTAGTTTTAATACTGTGTAATATTGTACACAATATTAAATTGTATTTAATATTGTATTACTTTTTACAATGTTGTAAACATAAAATTATTCTTGCTAAGGAGTGAAGGTAGTTAAAATAATAGTGGCGTCAAGAGAAAAAAATATCCATTTGACACATCGTTATTTTGCAGGCACAAAGGTTAGACATTGTTAATTGGTTTTTGTGTAGCTTAAGTGTTGTAAATTCCTTTTTTGGTTTGTAGCTTAGGTTCTTCAAGTTTTTTTTTGTATGTTTGTTAGTATAACAGGAATGCTATGACTCATCTAGGTGTTGAAGTATCCTTGAATTTCATGTGTGTTTATATAATTTTTTTCAGGGCCTTACTGTATGGTGGTATGCTTGAATCTCAGCCTGGCACCAAGGAAATAGAACTCCAAAATACATCAGCCAAAGCTTTTGATGCTTTGCAGAGATACATGTATACAGGAAGGATGAATTTGGTGGAGGCTAAGGTAAATGTAAATGCTTGTATTTTTTCACTTCAGTCATTTTCTTAGCAACATGTTGATCCATTCTGTTCTCTACTTGACAGTGAAAAATCAGTGGAATAATTTTGTGATCTTTACACTGGAGTTGGATCAGTAATTAATTGAAAGGAAATCACATAATTTTTCTCTGTAAGGAATAATTTTGGATTTCTTGATGAAGTCTAAAAGGAATTTTTGGGATAAGCCATTATTATTTAAATGAGAACTATTGTCCTCATTTTTGTTGTTATGATAATGTTTTAGCTGTTGTGCCCTCGTGATGACGGTTGGGGTGAGCACAGCAGCCGAAATGTTGTGAGAACAACAAAGATGATAGTTCATTTGTAAATAATGAAGTCTAAGGAATGTTATTTCATTTCCCAAATGTAACCTGTTGGTTTCACTGATAATGATATTTTCACGAATCTTGCCTGTTTATTTTCTCCTTTTTGTTTTTTTGTCTTGCTTTTCACACTATAAGCTATTTCGGCTATGGATAAGTTCGATCTGAAATTGATCCCAGAATTCGATGGCTTTCCCACTGGCCCGACTGTCGTCGAATGGTTTGAAAAGGCTGAATGTGTTTGCAGGTTGTTCAAAATAAAAGAATCTGCATTGGTCATCCCACTAAGGGAGCTTACGCCGTATATCAACAACTCGGGGATGATGCAAACCTAGAGGAGATCAAGAGTGCACTGTATACGGCTTTTGGAATAGACCCTTTCACCACTTGGAAACAGTTCGTCAGGTGACGACTCAAGCCAGGTAAGACAGTGGATGTCTACCTGGCTGATTTGCGAAGGCTGGCAGTGCCATTTGGCGGAGCAACGGACTGCATACTAGGATGTGCCTTCCTGGCAGGACTTCCCGATGACACCAGTTGGCTCCTAGGAGCATCTTCATGATTGGACACACTGGGAATCAACAAATTGCTAGCCAGGGCCCGAAACATCTTGAAAGACACGGAACAGTTCGTGGCAGCTGTGAAAGCACCCGAGACACTGAGAGAATCCATAGTACTACAAGTGCGGTGGACCACACCATTTCTCTAGAGGCTGCCAGAGCCGACAGGCACAAGCATGACTACGCTGTTATCGCTGCAATGAGTTAGGCCATATAGCACAGGATTGTTTGGAAAACGAGTCCGGGGACAATGTGCTGTCACAACCCTTGCTCCCTGTCAGTCAGTAAATATGGCATTGCTTGTTGTCAACGTGATGGTTGAGGGTAAACAGTGCTCGGCACTCATCAACACTGGATGTCCCTGATCAATCATCAGCGCGGATTGATGCACAACATGGAACAGTCAACAAATTGAGATTTGGACAATTGACGGAGTGTCCCGGGCCTGCTATGATGTCAGAACTGTCAATCGTCACAGATGGAGGGGGCCATGCCAAGGTTGACGTTTTGGTAACTTGTTGGAGGCTCCTCAGTTACAACCTGCTGCTTGGGATTGACATGATCTGAGCATTAGGAGGCATGATAATCATGCCAGCTGGAGATTTGGAACTGGGTAAAGGAAGAAAGGTGTGTGCAGCCCTTTGCATTAGTGAGCTGGATTTCAACCTCTCCTTCAATTCTGATGAAAGGGTGTGGACCGCCAGGTAGGAATGAACCCAAAAAGACCAATCAGTTCAGCTTCACAACAAGGTCGCAGATGACAAAGTGCTTGATGGTATCAAAGTAAAATACGAGAAAGAGCTTCAACAGTGGATTGTGAAGGCTAGTTAATTCTGTACCCCCAGGAAAGACTGGGACCCACAAAGAATTTGATTCCTTTGATGGCAGTCATACAGAAGCAGAAGGTACGTCTAGTACTTGATTACTGCGAACTGAATGACTTTGTGGATGCTTTCACTGCTAATGCAGAAGTGTGTGCACAGAAGCTGATAGCATGGTGACGGCAAGGAGTCAATGTGTCGCTTCTGGATCTGCGAAATGCATATCTTCAGATTCACGTTGACAAAGCGCTGTGGCCATTTCAAACGGTTATTTTCAAGTGCTAACGCTTCTGTCTCACGCAGCTAGGATTTGGGCTAAACGTGGCGCTACTCATTATGAAATCCTTCATAGACGCTATCACATCGCAAGACCGCACAATTGAGAGTGCCACATTAGCATACATTGATGACATTTTCATTAATGAAAGGTTGGTCTCTGTGTTGCATGTACGACAGCACTTTTTTCGATTATGGTTTGGTGTGCAAGGATCTGGTGAGAGATGGAGCAAAAGTTTTTGGCTTGCAAGTCTGGGAAGAGAATGGCACCCTCCAATAGAAACGAGGAAATCAGATTTCGGAGATTCCTGATATGTTGACCCGTCGGTGCATATTTTCGTTGTGTGGGAAACTTGTTAGACATTTCCCCGTGTGTGGATGGCTCAGGGTAGCAGTTGCATTCGTCAGGCACCTAGCAACCGCAGCAACCAATGGATGGGATGATAAAATCAAAGATCCCTCTCTCTGTTGCATACTAGGAGACTGGTGCATGGGTGGTGACGAGATCACAGTCTGGGTGGATGCGAGTTCCGATGCAACAGGAGTGGCATTGGAAGCGAACGGAAATGTCATCGAAGATGTATGTTGGCTGCATCCAACTAATAATGCCAGGCATATTAATTTAGCCGAACTTGATGTGGTGCTTAAAGGAGTCGATCTGGCCCTCCAGTGGGAGGTGACAACATTGCACTTGGTGACTGATTTGGTGTGTGTGAACCAGTGGATTTCCGACACCTTGACCGGAATAGCACAGGTGAACACAAGGGTTTCACACTGGTAGGGAGACAACTGGACGAGGACCAGGTGGCCACTATCCATCACAAAAGCGGACATCTGCAGGTGTCCAGAGAAAGTGTTAAATCTGTTGTGAAAGCCTGCACGACCTGTCAGTCGATTGATCCGGCACCTGTTCACTGGGAGAAAGAAGAACTGAGTGTGAAGAGCAACTGGAACAGACTGGTGATGGAAATCACCCACCACAATGGTGAAAATTTTCTAACACTTATTGATTGCAGTCCCTCTAGTTTTGCGGTATGGCGGCCGCTGCACTGACAAGATACGAGCACCGTCATTCAACTGTTGGAGAATGTCTTTCAGGTGCAAGGTCCGCCTATGGAAATACTGACTGATAATGACACTGCATTCACCAGTGAAGACTTTTAAAAAAAATTGCGGACAATTGGGACGTGTATCTGCAGTTCTGATGTGCTTATCTTTGGAAACGGCATCGTAGAGTGAAACCACAGAACCGTCAAAACCATCGCAGCCAGGAAGGGCTGTACAGTGTCAGAGGCGATCTACTGGTATAACGTCGCCCCGAAAGATAATCTTTCATTGTCCACAGTGCCAGCTGATGCACTGCACAGGTATCATGTCCGAGTGAAAGGCTTTGAAGCCAACCTGCTGCCTGAACTAGAACTGATCGGAGGTAGATTGAAAAAAGGAGATGTCATTTGGGTCAAAAACCCACACGGCAAGTGTACGACAAAATACGGCACTGGATATGTTACGGAGGTGATTAGCCCGCAGTCTGTGCTGGTTGATGGGGTGCCTCGTCACATTAAAGATTTGTGGCCGGTAATGCAGCCACTACTGTTACTGAGTGGTGAAAGCGATTCTGAGTCTGAGAGTAGTGAGTGTTTGATCTGCTTGGGCAGTGATTCCGATGTCAGCAGCCTCCCAGTGGATGCAGTGTCTACTGACACTCAAACCGCAGACGAGAGCACGCATGAGGATGAAGCTTGTGTTGTTCTTCTTCGGAGGAGTACCTGACGGTGACGGTCACCAACTCCCTGCCCTGTTTGTGATCATGAGATCTGGAGGGAGTGTGGGGAAAATTGTGAAAACGGCTTACCTTGAAAATGCCGCCGAGTCTGTGTGTCGTGTAGAATCCAGTTACTCTGTGATAAAAAGAACCAAAATGGCGGCGCCCATGTTTTATGCCAGGCGATCTCGTCATTCGCATGCAAATTATGGTCAGTCTTCAGTTGTATAAAGCAAGCCATTTTTTGAGAATGGGGACAGTTGTTGCTTCTTGCTGACTGTGCTTGGGTTGTTAAAAGAAGACGAAGATGAAGATGAAGAAACAGAAGAATGTGCTGCCGGCGATGAAGAAGACGACAAAAGAGACGACTCTCGCCTGTTTATTTCCTCTATTTATTTTTTTGTCTTTCTTCACACCACAGACTCTTACTATGAAAGAAGAATCTTGTTATACTTGTTAAGTCACCATATCTGTACAAATATAGAAAGTATCTGTGGATTGATCAATAAGTCTGTAGCCTGACATGTAGTTATCTAAATTTTAATTTGCAATGTTGTTTTAATATTCAATCTATTCAATTAATAATAATTATTGAATTAAGAATACTGACAGGGAAGTAGATTTGTTAAAAAAAATACTTGTGTAAATAATTTTTTATCATTAAGCTGTAGAATTTATTGATAAACTTACTAGGGTTGATAATTGAGTAATTGCTGTACTCTTGGTGAAGTTTGGTAAACTAAAAAAAGAAAAATGGATGAAAAACAATCAGAATATTATTTAAATTCCTTCTGTGCCTAAGATAACTGGCAATTCTTATGCCAGGTGTGACCATCTTTGGATGAAAGGATAACCAAATAGGAATATTGATTAATTTGTCTTCCACAAAAAAATAAAAATAATCAGCAGATGTCCAATATAATCAATTATCGGCTGATATTAATCCATGCAACCTTCAACCTGCACATATTTTTATTGCCTTTACTTTTATTACAAACACTTGAATAATTTTTTTTTAACTTTCTTTTATTAAAATGAAGTGGAGCTTTTATTTTTACTATCAGTTTTTTTAACCTTTAACACACTGCATTATTAATATTACTGCCCTTTTCACTGCATTTTTTTTCAAGGCCCCTCAATAGCAGTCTCCTTATTGTTAATTTCACTCAAAGTGGTCTTTTGTTGCATTAGAAGGTTATGACAACACAACTATTCTTGCGGATTAGAGTCACTTTCAGTGGCGGGATAAACTTTTTGTACAACAAATGAGGTCATATACAGATTATATATTTAAGATAAAGATTAATATTTAGATGGCATAACATTTAATGATTTTTTAAAAAAATTAAAGACTTTTCCCCCAGTAAGACACTTTAAAATTGTACATTTTATTTATTCATTTTCTTAATTAAAATTTATGAATTATTTAGTATTTTATTCTTGAAGAGTGAGGATGCATGTAAAAAAATTACTTTGAATGTTTTTTGTTTTTTTATTGTTTGGTGTTTCTTGCTTTTCTATAGGAAGAGAACCTGCTGAACATATTAGGCCTGGCTCACCAATATGGCTTTGTGGAACTGGAGAGTGCTATTTCTGATTACCTAAAGGCCACTTTAAACATCCAAAATGTGTGTCTGATTTATGATCTTGCCAATATGTACAACCTGACATCTTTGTGTCAAGTTTGCAAGGAGTTCATAGACAGAAATGCTATGGACGTTCTTCACAGTGAATCTTTTTACAGTCTATCTCAGGTATATTTTATTATTTTGAGGTGATTTGTTTTTCATTGTCTTTTGTTGAGTGTTTTATTGTATCTTAAAATTGTGCTTTGTTTAAACTGTTAAACTGCAGCATTTGCTTATTTATTCTGAGACATTATTTCTATTACTTTTTTGATTTTTGTTGTTTTTTAAGGTATTCAATTTAAAACTGTATTTCTTTGTTTCTTCTCTTAATACAAGTGATTAAATAAATATGCATTGTGGTATATGACATTGGCTCGGAGTGAAAAATCTGTGAGCAGAATTTGAATTCCAGTTGAATTTGTTTCATTCACTTACACACAAATACATTTGGGAAAGGTATTAATCCATCTCTTCTCCCTCCAGCAATGAGTTGAATAGCAGGACAGATTGGGTTCTATAGCCTTGGTTAGAAACCAGTCTACCGTAGAAAGTAATGTCAACCTACTGCAGGAAAATCTGTCAGGTCTTGAAAGAAACCTGATCGTTCAAGTGTGTATCTCATATAGCATTTAACTGACTGACTGGTTAAATAAAACTAAAATCACCCTTTGTGTTAAAAAGTCAGAAATACCAGTTAAAAAAAATATGATGCACAGAGTGATGATTGCATTTTTTTCTAATGTTCTAAGAGCAACTCAAGGTAGAGGATTACTGTGTGGGGTTGTATTAACTTAAGAAAGGGAAATATAACAGGAAAGATAGCTAATTTTACACTTGAAGAGTTCAAGATTTAATTAACAAATAAAATTTCAGACTTCAGGTGGAGATGTTAGTAGTATAGTGTTGAAGTAGACTTTAGAAAGAACTGGAAACCCAGTCTTAAATAGAAAACAAGGAATAAACCTCTACCTCTGTTCAAAAGATCAGGGAGGAGTGTGAATTGAACAGTAGGCAAACCTATCTACTCTTATTGGGAGAGAAAAAAAAATCATAATTACTCAATAAAATTTCTGATATAAGGCAGAAATGTTAGAAGTACAGAAGTAAAGGAACTGTAAACCCAGTCCTAAACAGGAAGCAAGGAATAATCCTCAACTCCTATTCAGAAAATTGGAGAGGAGCGTTGACTATATTTTTTCTTTTAATCAAATATCAAAATATGATTGCTTTTTGACAGATTGATTTTTGCTTTATTCCATGAATGTATATAACCTCATGACATAATTTGCTGATTATGTCATGGTTTAAGAATATTGAAATACATATAAAAGGTCTGTATTAATTTAAGTGTGTGGACAGTGATTGTAATTTTTTTTTATTTTGTGATTGAGCTGACAAGGCAGTTCAATTTTTATATTATGTCCCCTGAATAATAACATTTATAGACACATATTTATATCTATAAAGGTTACTGATTTACATTATTAGAGGTTGTGAAAAAGTAATGCTAGATTTTATTTAATTACAATAGATTTAATAATGGAAATACACAAAACCTACTAAAATGAATACAAAAGTCTCAGATTCCAAATCTAGTCCTCAATATAGTCTCCTTCCTTTACAATCATGGTATTTTTACCTTTCAAATGAGGACAAATTTTCTGTCCTTTGAGAACATAATTCATGGGTCCAAAACAAATGATAGTTACAGGTTAGTACTTCAGAAGATCTTGGACAGCAGCCACCTCCTGCTCACTTAAGCATCTCACTTTGTACAGTCATTTGATTTACCAAGAGGCTGTACTAAACTGCTGGGTCTTGAAATACTTTATGGTTTATAGGAAAAGAAAAATAAAGTTATAGGAATTATACTTAAAAAATTGAAATAGAACAAGGATTACTTTTTGACTTACCCTTGTATATTCAGTATACTTTTATTTTCTGTCATGTCTTAAGCAAAATGAATCTTAGAAATACTAGTAATATGTTTAACAATATCATCCAGTCAAATTCAGGCACCTTGGTATGGTGTAATAGATAGCAAGCTTTCCTGGCTAGAACAATTACAACTGAGGAGTGAATACGATCCTTTTGGCCTTGTGCCTCATCTAAGCTATGCTTAGAAAATCTTTTTTTTGAAACCTCCACATGGTGTAATGGTTAGCAAGCTTGTCTTGCTAGAATTATTACAATTGAGTTGTGAGTTCAATCCTCACTGGGTGCCCCCATGTTTTTGCTCTTGTGCCACATCTAAGCTACATTTAGAAAATCACTATCTAGTCAAATTCTTATCTCACTTTTTTGTGTCCATTTATAGTAAAAAATGTAGCTATAATTTCTTGTTCATCATCAGATAAAATTTATACTTATCAATGAAAAAAAGATATGCTTTGCATTGAACAATTTGATTTTGTTGTAAACAATTGTTTTGTGCATTTGGAGTTTTTATGAAATCATCTCTGATTGATTTTCAATTACACTAAATTTAACTGCTTATTATTATTGCTGTTTATCTAGAAGATTTTTCTTTCTCTCTCTTTTTTAGTCATCTGTCAAAGAATTGCTATCTCGTGATTCCTTCTGTGCTCAAGAAATAGATATCTTTGATGCAATACACAAGTGGTCTGAAAGCAAGCCTGGACTTGATGCTGGCCCCATCCTGGAAGCTGTGCGGCTGCCTTTGATGTCCATGCAGGATCTTTTAAATATTGTGAGGCCAACTAGACTGGTATCTGCAGATGCCATTTTGGATGCTATTAAGATTCTTACAGAATGTCGAGGAATGGACTTAAAATACAGAGGTTTTTTAGGTAAATAAACACTAATTTTGCATTTACACTTTTTTTTTTTTTTTTTTTTTTTTTTTTCAGGAAATTAGACTTTTTCTAGTATTGTATGCAAATTAATAAGCAAGTATAGAGAATAACTGTAAAGGTAAGAAAGGGAAAACTCTGTCGTCACAAAGGACATGGCTGTGCTATGACTACCACTATGCACAAAGAAATGCGAAACATAACAATGGCATCACCAATAGGATCCTTGAATTCACTGGATGACTCAGAACACATAGAAACATGGATAAGAACTTTTGCTGCATTTATAAAAATAAAAAAATTAAGAGACAGAAAAACCAATGTAGGAGAAAATGAGATAACTGATTTATTTCTTGCTGTTGTATACCCTTTTTGACGGGTGTATACAAATATGAAGACAAAGATAATATTGAATAAAAATTATGGGGAATAAACTGCTGTCAATTTGGCAAAAACAAACTGCAACCAAAATGACTGAGTTAAATTGCTATTCATTTGGCGAGAATACGCTCAAATTAAATGTTGATTATCTTTTCACGACTAAAATGACAAAATATAAATTACAAACACAATGACTTGCTTTTTCACAACTGATAAAATCAACCTTCCTTTTTCACTGTTAAAATGATGGACTGCAACAATTCATATAAAAATGTAAATATTCAATTATATCTTTATTCACATATCTTTATTATTTAAGCCGCGTACAATTAGAGCAATTTCATGGAACACTCATAAAAACAATGGGTATATATATTTTGAAACTAACAATCATTTGGAAATAATTCCTATTACAGTTGTAGCATGCAAAAAAGATCATGGATTGTCAGGGATTGATGTATTAAAAGTAGACACAGTGAGACTAATTCCATGGAAGCAGAAGGAAATGAAATAGGATTATTGAAAGCATTCAACTAAAGGAAAACTATCACCCAAAGTATATAGTCAAGAAAAGTTTCAGTTCATATCCTATCTTTGGTAGTAACCAAATTAAACAAAATGATACTCTTTCTAGCATGCTTTGTTGTAACTAAAGTTGGTAGTAATTGGGTGTCACTAATATTAGCGATAAAGAAACCTGACAAAGATTTAAGGATATGTGGTGATTACAAGATAGGGGTAAATCACCAGATGTGTTCAGACTCGTTTATTGAAACTGCAAACCATGAGTTAGCAAAAATGAAGTACTTTGTAAAAATTGATCTCAACTCAGCATACAATCAAATTGATGAGAAATTCAAGGAAATAACCACAATAAACACCCCTATAGATTTATTAGGATGGACTCGTTTACTGTTTGGGATAAAAACTTCCAGCCATATTTTTCAAGAAGCAATTGAAAGTCTTATTAAGAAAAATAAAGAATATCACTATATACCAGGATGATATAAGTGTAGGGGCAAGAACTAAAGAAGAATCAAAATATAAAATGGAGCAAATTTTAGATTAAAAAATGCAGGCTTGACCATAAACAAAGTAAAATGTGATTTTGAGTGTAAGAAGATATGTTTAGGAAAATCAGTTATCAAAAAAGGCATATCACTCGATGATAGACAAAGAAAATAACAGAAACAGCTGCTTCAACAAATAAAAAAGGCTTAAAATCCTTTTTGGGGCTGATAAATTTTTATAGTAGATATTTACCAAGATACAGTGGCTTAATAGAACCATTTGCAAAATTATGCAAAAAAAAAAAAATGACTTTTACTGGACACAAAAGCAAACTATTGCTTTTGAAAAACTGAAGAATATTCTGAGGAGCAAACCAATAATAAGTTTTTGATCCACAAAAGAAATAATGTTAATCACTGATGCAAGTAAAAAAATGATTGCTGTTGTTTTATAACAAGAAGAACACCCAATCATGTACATTTCAAGAAGGTTAAAATCAGCAGAAACTAACTACTTGAATATTGAAAAAGAAGTGCTAGCAATTGTATAGAGCATGGAAAGAGCACAAAACTTTTTGGTAGGAAAAAAATTCTTATTAAAATCTGACCACAAACCATTAGAATTCATATTTAACCCAAGAAAAGAATTGACAAAATTCACATCATCGAGGATTTCAAGATGTGCAATAAAGATCATGTCATTTAATTTTGACATGGTGTACATAAAAGGGAACACTATTCTTCACGTAGATTCTTTATCAAGATTACAGTTCAAGAATGAAAAAGAAGAAAAACAAAAAAATACTGAAGATAAAATAATACATCGGGTGGAAACAGATGTTCTTCCTCTAAATAGAAACAAAGCAAGACCCAATATTAAGCAGAATATTAGAGAGAATGAAGAAATAATATTTGGAGCAATTGTTTGATGGCAGTGACCTCTTTCAGGAAACAAAGCACAATGTAACCATAGAAAATGGCCTAATATGCAATGGAGATGTACTGAGAAGACACATATTAAAAGGAGTACATGATGATGTACATTGTGGCATAACAGCAACACAAAGAAGACTGGCCAGGATATTTAAAAGATGTAGAAGAATATGTTAAAAGATGCCCAAAATATGTGGAAATAAAAAATTTTTTTAAGCAAACAAAAATTTACTTATGGCCCAAGGAAGCAGAGCCAAGGGTTAGGGTCCACATAGATCATGCACATATCAGAAATAAGGGATTATTCTTAGTATTCGTGGACTCATGTTCCGGATGGCTTGAAGTTGTTAGAGTGAAAGACAGAAAAGCCACCACAATAAAGCAAATACAAAGAACTATATTCTCAAGGAATAGACCCTAGACAACAGTCACCAACAATGCACCCAAAATCTGTGATGAGAACTTATGTGCATGGTTAAAACAAATTAGATGCATCCCATACAAGACACCATCATTTCACCCGCAATCTAATGGCATTGCAGAAAGAATGGTATAAACGGTGAAAAGGGATTGAAAGAATTCTCACCACTTAATGAAAGCATAGCAGTATATTTACCAAAAATGCTCCTCAGTTACAGATCCATTCCAAATGCAGAAACTTTGGCATTAATAGGAAGACAAATCAGAGCCCCCATAACTATGTCCTTTTCAACAAAAGAAAAATTGATATAGAAAGGGTTTAATCCAGAAGAAGCAAATTTCCTGATACAAAAAGGACACCACATGACTATACTTGAGGAAAAAGAGACAACATATACTGGCACCTGCAGATCAGTTCAGAAGCGGAAATGAGCTGGATGATGTGGAAATGGAAGGTCAGTAACAAGAAGAGGCAAAAAGTTACAAAAGTAGAATAGAGCAGGAAATGGAAGAAATTGAGAGTGAAAAGACAGACAAATATGAAGAAGAAAATGGAGGCCAAGGTCACTATTAAAAAGAAAATAAGAAAGACAAAAGGAAGGGCAAAACAATATGAAAATAATCAGGAGTAGTAAAAGGAAAAACAAGGGTGTATGACCTCTCTGGTTCAAGGAAGTGTATGCAAATGAATAAGCAAGTATAGAGAATAACTGGAGAGGTAAGAAAGACAAAAAACCTTGTTGTCACAGAAGACAGTTGTGCTACAACTGCCACTATGCACAAAGAAATGTGAAACAAATTTTGTTTTTTGGTTGTGTGGAAAGTTAGCATATTGGTTATGTAATCATTTTCTCTTTTAGTTACATGTGCTATCTATCCATTTTTAGTTGTTCGATGCATTTAAGTGATGTGTTTTTTTTCTTTTTTGTTATAGTAAAGCGTTTTGTGATTTTATAGTTCCAAAATCTTCAAGATTTAAAGGATTTATTAGCTCCAATAAGGTTGTTCCAAATGCTTATTGCACTTTACTGTTGCTTAATACAGTTTGTTGGCTAAATCCAAATAAGATGAAGAAATGTAAGTTTCTTCTTGTTTTTCACTTCAATGAGATATCTGTAAAGAATTAAGACATCACTCAAAAAGTCTTGGGCTTGACATATAGATGGCACCACTAATAAAAATCCGTATGATTTTTATGAAGTACTAACCATCAAATGGCATGTGACAAAATTTGGGCTCAATCAGATTATTAGTTTACAAATTACAGTTATTTAAGTGAAGTTACTGTTGCAAATATTCAAAACAATGGAAAAATTTGAATTTTGTGTGTTGATAAAGCATTGCTTTCGGATGGGAAAAAATAGTGTTCAAGCAAACCAATGGTTTGATAAAGGTTATTCAAACTCTACTCTGTCAGAAACAACGGTTATGAGATGGTATGTTGACTAAACACAGTTATACAGACACAAATGATGCTTAAAACTCGGGTCGCCCAAAATCAGCTATTGTCCTGAAAAACATTAAAAAAAATCCTCAAACTCGTTTTGGTTGATCGTAAATTGAAGTTGTATGAGATAGCAGAGGAGTTGAACATATCAGAAGACAGTGTATTCACCATTTTGCATGAATATTTGTCAGTGAGAAAGTTGTGTTCAAAGTGGGTGCCACATTTGCTCACAGTTGATCAAAAACAACAACGCATCGACGATTCAGAGTGTTGTTTGCCACTTGTTCAATAATAACAGGAAGAAGTTTTTTGCGTAAATATGTGAAAATGGATGAACCATGGTTCCATCACTTCACTTTGGAGTTAAATCAGCAGTCAGCTGGGTGGATAGCAGCAGGTGAAAGCCATCCAAAGTAACTAAAAATGCAAACATCAGCAGACAAGGTTTTGGACTCTGTATTTTGGGATGCGCAAGGTGTTTTGTTCATTGATTACCTTGAGAAAGGAAAAACTATCAATAGTGAATATTTTTTTGCATTATTGGTGCGTTTGAAGGAAGAAATTGCCAAAAAACAGCCACAAATGAAAAAGAAAAATGTGACCTTTTACCAAGACAACGCACTGTGTCACAAGTCGATCGCAACAATGGCAAAACTACATGAATTCCATTTCAAATTGCTTCTGCATCCATCCTATTCTCCAGATCTGGCCCCAAGCGACTACTGGCTGTTTGCAGACCTCAAAAAAAAAATGCTCTAGGGAAAGAGATTTGGCTCCAACGAAGAAATGATATTGGAAACTGAGGTGTTTTTTTGAGACCAAAGACAAACTGTTATTCAAAAAAGGCATCAAATTGTTAGAGAAGTGTTGGAATCAGTGTATCACCCTAGAAGGAGACTATGTTGATGAATAAAGTTGAATTTTGCCTAAAAGTTGTTGTTTTATGAGTTAGGCCCGGGATTTATTGAGTGACTAGCAGTATAGCCCGGTGTTTCTCGGGTGTAATGAAAGCTTTAAAACTAATCCATGGTCCTGGAGCTCAGACTCTTTGGACGTTGGCACGAAAGACTAAAATACAATGATTGTTTCCAGTTAAAGTGAAACCGTAGACTGAAAGAAAAATGAATGGATGTAAGTCAAATTTTGATTTCCTGGTATCGATGTCAAATAAGTTTTTTTCGTCGTAAACTGAATTTTGAAGGCTAAATAAGTCCTCTGAGTAAATGGTATCATGGCTGAGACTAAGAACTACAATTATACCTACTTAGAGCCAAACCCGAAGCAAAAACTGAAATAAAAGGGCTGAAAAAATACAGACATACAGGCAGATAAACACACACACACACATCTTGCCTTTTATATATATATATATATATATATTATTGATTTTCTGCATTATTGTAAGAACTGCAACCTTGAAACTTCTGAATATCATTTTTTATGTCTTTGTCTGAGTGTATCAAATTTGATTAAAATCGGATCACTCCTTCTATAACCCAATTTTTTTGATTATCGATCTTTGATATTTATCGGGGGGACCTCGACACAAAACCTAGCTAAGAACACTCGCAGATGCTTATAGTATAACTGTGTAAATTTTCAAGAAAATCGGTTCAGCAGTAACAGACACACAGACAAAGTTCCATTTATAAATAAGTTTAGATTAGATGTGTTAGATTTCTGAAACTGAAATTTTATTTTTACCACTTTTTTCTTTCTGCATCTTCTTCTGATGGAATTTTATTTTATTTTTTAACATAATCATTTCACATCAAGCAAGGCAGAAATGCCACTGGTTTTGCAGGGGGCTACAGTAAGATAAAAACAAGGTACAGAGGATGTTGAAGAAAGGATAACAGATGTTTGGGAATCAAGGAGATACAAGATGGCAATTGATGTTGCATTTAAACTTTTGGGGATTGTAGTTATTAGAGAAGCAAGCAAATGGAAGGGAGCTCCACAAACAGGAAGTGCCAAAAAATCTTTGTTACTGTAGAGAGGTGGTTATATTTAACTATTTCAACAGTAAAGGGTGGGACCTTGATGCCAATCTAGTAGCACACATGAATACGTGTGACCAGGGAACCAGGGGAAAAAGCTCATCAGAGCAGTTGCCATAAAAATACTTGTAGAATGGATAGAGAGAAGCCAGATCCCATTGGTGACTGAAGGCAAGCTGCCAAGTCAGGATCAATTATATTACAGATCCTCCTTTGGATAAGTTGTTCTGGATAGTGGATGCTATGGAGTTAGTAGGTCTATGTGTGTGTGGGTGGCTGTTAGTATCGTTTTGTATTTCCTGATTTGGTGTCACTAATGCATTCGTTGAATTATTATTTAACAATAATATGCAAGGTATAAAATAAATTGCCAAAATTGTCCCTCAAAGTACATTAGAAAAACGAGTACAAACCTAAAATAAAACGTATATATTAACACAGAAGAGACATCACAAATAATAATTTAACGAATGCATTAGTGACACCAAATCAGGGAATACAAAAAGATACTAACAGCCACCCACTCACACAGACCTACCAACTCCATAGCATCCACTATCCAGAACAACTTATCGCATCTAAACAATATTTTTTTTTTCTTTATCATTTCACCCTGAGCAAGGCAGAAATGCCACTGATGAGCGGGGGGCTACATAACTGTAAAAAGATTAATTAGAAAAGAGTGAGGAGTACAAACTAGTTAGAAAGGAGCAATAGAAAGCTGAGAATGCAGGTGCGATGACAGATACATAGGTGAAGAGAAAGGGAAGGATATACGGGGGTGGGGAGAGAGCTAGAGTCCAGTGGTTAATAGATGAGTATTGGCATTGCATTTAAATTTCTGGAGGTTGTAGCCGTCAGGAAAGCAAGAATATGGGAGCAAGTTCCACAGGCGGGAAGTGCGAGAGAAGAAGCTGCAGGAGTAGAATTGTCGTCTGCATTTGGCTAACCCGACTGTGAATGGGTGGGACCCAGTTGCCAGTCTGGTTGAGGAGGCACCAGTGACTTAAGCTCGTCCAAGCAGAAGCCATGAAAGTATTTACAGACAAAGGGAGGCCACATTTCGACGGTGGGGAAGTGGCTGCAGTCGAGCTGCCAGATCAGTACCTATCACATTACAGACTCTCCTTTGGAGCCTGTCGAGAACACTGAGGAGAATGGCATGGGCGCCTGACCATAAATGGCAGCAGTACTCCATGCACGGATGGATGGTTGACTTGTATATATGCAGGATGGATTCAAACGGATAAAACATCCTGGATTGACATAGTGACCCAATCTTCTTAGCTATGGATTCAACATAGTGGTTCCATTTGAGGTCTGAGGAGAGGGTAAGGCCGAGGAGGCATAGTGTGTTGCTCTCAGGGAGACTTGCTTGGTCCATGCTTATGGGAGGCAGGGGAGGTTGCCTGTGATGGTTGACAGACAACAGCTTGGTCTTAGACGCATTGAAGTTGACAAGCCACTTCTTGCCCCAATTCACCACAGAGTGTAGATCCCGTTCAAGGTCAGCAGCGAGATTATGTCTGTCTGTCTGCCACGAGAGGTTTCTTACTGGTGCGGCAGTATATTGTAGTGTCATCTGCGTAGATGCCTACTTGGGACTTGATCTAATCTGGGAGGTCGTTGATGAAAATAAGGAAGAGCGTCGGGCCCAGGATAGAGCCCTGTGGGACACCAGCATTCATGCTGTAGGATGAAGAGGCACGCCCATTCAAAATGACCTTCATTTTGCGGTTATTTAAAAAAGATTGGATTAGGTCAAGCAGGTGACCGGTAATACTGTAACCCCGTAGCTTGCATAGGAGGCCAGAGTGCCAAACCCTGTCGAAAGCCTTGGAGATGTCCAGAGCAACCGCGCGAGCCTTGTCAGACTTATCAAGGGCCTGGAGCATGTACTCCGTTACAGTTGTTAGCAAGTCGGCTGTGGACCTGGCAAAGTGGAAGCCATATTGCCTGTCAAAGAGTTTGTGGGCAGTGAGATGTTGAACTATTTCAGCATTGATTATGGCCACAAATACTTTCCCAAATATCGGTAGAAGACTGATAGGGCGATAGTTGGATGGGTCCGAGGGTTCACCACAATTCTTAAATACAGGAACAACTGAAGAGAACTTCCAGCATGCAGGAAAGCAGGAAGTAGAAAGGCAGTAGTTAAACAGTTTAGAGAGGACGGGAAAGTTCAGGAGCACACCTCTTAAGGACTATCACCGGGATTCCATCGTCTCCACTCGACTTATGGGGGTTGAGTTTTGAAATTACTCAGGATACTACTGTCGGGGTAATATATATGTCGTGCAGTTTGGCCTCAGTTCTAATAGGGAAATCGGGTGGGTGTACTCTGGACGAGTCAAATGTGGAGTTGGATGAGAATCTGCGGGCAAAGCACTCAGCTTTGTCCGCAGATGACATGAGAACCTCAAATTCATGGATTAAAGGAGGTATTAAGGATTTCCTATTGTTGAGCACTCGTTTGCAAATCCTCTAATAGTCCTTGGAGCCGAACTTGCGGTCAGCTATGTGCTGTCACATTCTCTCAGCAAACACCCCGTTTGGCGTCATTTAGGGTTCTCTTGCACTCATTGTGAGCAGATGTGAACAAGCGCCTATTGTGATCAGATGACTGTCTCCGGAATAGACGGAAGTAATGGTTCCTGTGGGCAATGGCGGCTGAGCAGGCCAGAGAGAACCATGGAGAGGAATGAGGTTTTAAGCAATACTTCCTGATGGGTATGAAGGCATCAATGCCAGCTTTCACCCATGTCGAGACCTCAGAGGCACAGTCATCAACTGATAGGTCGAACACTTTCCCCCAAGGGACGTCGCAGAGGAAATCGCGAAAGGCATCAACAACTACCTTGTAAACTATAATGGATATGGTCAGATCTAAAAAAAAAAACCTGAAACCATAATAGCTGTTCTAATATGTAGATAGATAAAAAATAGTTTCTAGAGTTGCTAGAGATATCAGAATGAGGCATTGGATGTTAGCAGTGATTTATTTCTTGCTCAGATATTTTATTGGTTATAAGATGCAAGATATAATACTGATCGGTAATGTCAACAGATGTTTTGAAGATTGCAATACATGGTAAATTTAACATCTTTTTCATTTATTCATTTTGTTTTATTAGGCTTGCGAAAAGTTAATTTTTTAAAATAATAATAAAAAATTGTTAATATTTATTATGCAAAATTAATATAAATTTTATTTTTGCTGCAGTTCCTGAAGAGAACATTGCAACTATTCCCCATGGCAGCCAAGTGATTAGAGGTGAAATGACTCAGGCTTTGCTTGATGGGGATACACAGACTTATGATTTTGATCGAGGATTCACTCGCCATCCTATAGATGGCAACAATGGCCAAAGGATTGTCGTTAAACTGGGACAACCATATATCATTAATACAATTAAAATGCTTCTTTGGGATCGAGATATGAGGTAGGAGACGTGTTGTTTATTATATGATTATGATTTTATCAACTACAATATATCTTTTATTAGTGTTTATAAAATGTTTTTAAAATCTGTTTGTTTAACTGTACAGTTAATAAGCTTAGTATATATTTTATTCATAAAATCCCTATAGACTTTCAGTACAAAAACATTTATTTCATTGTCTTTGAAGTATATTTTTTAGCATTGTTTTTGTAGGTTAATTGTTTTTTCTTTTACAATTAGAATACATATTTATTTTTATTAGCATCCATATTGTCTTACACACTTGCAGATTTTGATGTAAGATTGTTAAAAAAAAGTGTTGAAGTAACAATTGGAAATTTTTACATTGTTTTTCTTTTTTAGCATTACAATAATGAAAAGTTATCTATTATAACTTTTTGATATGTAATTTTAAATATACTGTCCAATATTAGATT
Source organism: Ascarosepion bandense (assembly GCA_037127315.1). Taxonomy (NCBI): domain Eukaryota; kingdom Metazoa; phylum Mollusca; class Cephalopoda; order Sepiida; family Sepiidae; genus Ascarosepion; species Ascarosepion bandense. The sequence goes on from JBBBDQ010000774.1 coordinate 664,888, forward strand.
CAGAAAGATACTATAAAAATTCCATTCATTTATACAAGTTTAGAGGATAAAAATCCTGTTAGTTTCAGAAATAAATTTAAAATATTTCTGTTAAAAAAAAAAAATTCTGGTTAAATTAAAAGTATAATTTAATATTTCAGTTTTTAATTTAGAAAATTGGTAAATTTTTTTATATTTCCAATGTGATTCACAAATACAGCAGCTGTCACCATCCCTGTAGAGCATACTACCTTAAAATTTTTCTTTCTGGGTGATGCTATTCCATTGATGTTTTACATCATGGTGGTGAACCCTAACCTCATCTCCTGTGGTTATCCATATTGTACAATGCTAAGCTCTATAGTAGCAACCACTCTCTGCTTCTTTATGGAATCTGTCAAGATTCTGGGAATCCACTTTGCATAGATCTTTCAGTAGCAACAAAACTACAGGCACTACCATGGCTTACCTGAGAGCTTTCACAAGGTTTTGCAATAGTGATTTTCTGTAATGAGAGTGATGTGGAGTCTGGGACTCCGCAAACGAATTTATATTTACGGTTCGTTCTCGTGTAATTGAAGTTGGAAATAAGATAACAATGATGCTTGAATTAAAAACAACACTAAGTTTACATAGTTGAGATTAAGTATGCAAATAATGGAAGAAAAGTTGTTTCCCTTGTAACAGTAATGTCGTAAAGTCAATAATTGAATAAAGTCCCTGAAAGAATGCAATGTACATTCTGATGTCAAGTTGACGAAAGTTCCGATTGGAAGATGCGAGTGATTCTGCACATGTGTGTTTAAGAAATAAATAGCAGCTAATTGCGTCCTGCAATTAGTGCGGGTGTGTGAGAGCGAGTTAGGTAAGACTGAGAAACATGTCCCTGCGAAAGTATTAGCCGCTATCACAGGCAGCTGAGCAAACTGCCAACCGCCTTGCTGGAACTCAAACTGCTGCTAACATGTGTGTCCCCGCTTTTTATAAGTCCTGTGAAAACACGGGAAAGCAAAAGAACATCACGTGAAGGCTGTGTGTTTCGAGAATGAAGAAACATGAGACAGAAGTAGTGTATGAGTATGTATGTACATGTGTGAGTGTGGAATGTGGGTAAACTGTGTGAAAATACATGTGAATCCCATAAATACCCACTGCAGATTAAAACAAATGTATCTGATACATTTATTTTAATATGTCATTGAAAAAAAATAAAGAAGAAAGGTAGGTATGTAAAAAATTGCTGAATTCACATAGATGTAGTTTATTGAAATTAGTAGTGGGATGGTAGACCGATGTCCACCATCTTGAGTTCGCAAAATAAATGACATGGTGAAGGGTTAAGAAGAGAATAGCATCAATAACTGTGCTGAAAAGTAGAGATTGAAATTGAATTGAAATTTTTCAGTGTTGTAATGGAAGTTGTTATGAATGTCGATGTTGTCTCTCAGAATGTGGCCTTGTTATAGATGTCGTTATGGATGTCATTGTTGTCTCTCAGAGAAAGTGTTGAATATGAAATGTGTGCGAAATGTCAGTGAGTCGACAAGGTGAATCTTTCTCTGAGCAGCCTAGAAGAGATGAGGGCGCCATCCTGCTGAATGAATCTATTTGATGAGTGCTGAATGAGGAATGACCTCGAATACGTGTTTAACTTGAATAGCTTTGGTTAGCATCACTTCTGTTATAAGCTGGCCGGGGGAAAGAACAACACCAGAGTAGAGCTGGTTCGCGAGATGACGTTAGCCATATTGTCTTGTTGGTCGCACGTGTGAAAAATGCTGAGATAAGGACATGGCTCATGTGGTTAAACGTCGATTTGTGAATTTCGAGCAGGATGACAATTGAAGAAATTTTGGGTATCAAATAGCTCACGTCAAGTAGAAAATCAAGCACAGTGATGAAAAAGTGGGTCTTAAATCTAACATGCCGGAATGCCGAAATGAATTACGAAGAATGAATTATGTCAGCGGTCACCAATATGTTGCAGAGTTCCGGACTCCGCAAACGAATTTATATTTAAGATTGGTGACTTGTTCTTCTGTCAGAATGATGTTGGAAATAGAACAAAGACCAGTTGTGTAAAACAACAATGAATGCATTTTAACAATAAGTTTTCATGGTTGAGATTAAGCATGCAAATAGTGGAAGAAAAGTTGTTTTCCCTTGTAATGTTAAGAATCATGTAGTAACGTCAATAATTGAATAAAGTCTCTGAAAGAATGTAATGTACATACTGAAGAAAGTTTCGATTGGAATATGTAAGTGAGTGTGCACATGTGTGTTTAAAGAAATAAATAGCAGCTCATTGTGTCCTGCAATTAGTGCAGGTGTGTGAGAGTGAGTTAGGTAAGACTGAGAAACATTTCCCTGCGATAGCATTAGCTGCTATTGTGGGCAGCTGAGCAAACTGCCAACTGCCTTACTGGAACTCGAACTGCTACTAACACGTGTGTTCCCACTTTTTATAAGCCCCACAAAATCACGAGAAAGCAAAGGAACATCACGTGAAAGCTGCGTGTTTTGAGAATGAAGAAACACACAAGACAGAAGTAGTGTATGAGTATGTATGTACATGTGGGTAAGCTTTGTGAAAATACACGTGAATCCTTTAAGAGCATTAGCCCATTTAGCCTTATTTTTATTCATGTCACCACCTAGCCTCTTACTGCAAGGCCTTTCTTTAAGGTCAGTTTCTCCTCTCTCTCTCTCTCTCAGACTGCCATTACTTCCTGACTGTTCATACATCAAGTGTAACTATTTAATAAACATTTACTATGAATGTTTGCAGCACTTTCTAAAAACAGGAATTTTATAACAGCTCTTTGGTTTCAACATGTATCCAGAGAAACAGCCATTTTAAAAGAGATTTATGGGTAGGAAAAGAGAAGGTAACTCTGCCAATTATTAACGGCACCTGTATTGAGAGAACTTAAAACGATTACTTGGTTACTTATTTTAGTGCATCATAATTACTTTGCCTCAATGTGGTGTAGAAACATTACAATTGAGTAGTGAGTTCAATCCTTACTGGGTACCCCATACTTTCGGCCTTGTGCCACATCTAAGCTGCACTTAGAAAATCACCATCATAATTACTTACAATTATTGCCACTGATATAAACAGTAATTAGTGCATCATTTAAACAAATTAGCTGTAAGTAATCAACAGTACTTTTTATAGCTATTTGTTACTCACATTATTGCTAAAGAAGACTGTTTTTACATGTACATAAGTAGCAAAAAAATCATTCTGAGTTATGCAGTTAAAATACTGCAAAATTTGTTGTAATTTTTGACCTGGCCTTTTAATAACTTTATGGTTTATATCTATAAGAATACAGGAATTATGACTAACACCTGTTTGGTAGTAAGATCTGTTCAAGGGCTGCATTCTGTAAGCATTTGACTAAATAAGTAGTATAATAAAATTTTTCTTATGAAGATTATTTTGTGGATAAAATAGTAATGGAACTGTCCCATTATATCTTTATTGTAAGGTTTAAATTGAAAGATAATTTAGACTAAAAAAGAAATTTTCTCAACTATGAGGGCAAATGAGACTTTTTTCTAACAAAAGATTTACCTACAAATTATTTTTCAAGAGGAGAGAGTAAATAGTAAAATTTTCAAAGAAATATTTGTTGTATCATTTTTGCTTGGTTTTGATTGTGCTTGTTAACAAAGTAGACATTTTTCATATTCACTCAGTTTAGCTTAATACAAAACCAAATGGAAGCAGGAAATATAGCAATGAATGTTATATTTTTTGTGGGGAGGATCTGCTTGCCTTGAAAATCTTTATTCAAAATTATTTTTTCACTTGAGTTAGAACTCTGACCTTTGAAACCAGTGGGAGATATGTAAGACAGGCTGCATAAATGTTTTACTGTGTTTTTTTCCCCTTTGTCAGTACTTTGCATTGCTTGTTATGTTAGTAAAAAAAAACATTAAAATGACTCCCACATAATATTGTCTAATATCATTCCCTTATTAATCATGATGACATGGTTGATGGGTAATATGTATTTTAATATTTAAATTCATTATTTGCAAATCTGATATGTAGATAAAGTTAAGTGAAACATTATAACTATTATAAGTTGAAGGCAAATATAAAATGTTTTCAAATTGATCACTAGCCTTTCTTCTGCTCTGTTAATTTCTTCCTGGGGACTTTGTTTCAGCTTTGTTAATTTGATACCTACAGTGAGATGCATTTTGTAGTGTAGTAGTGTGACTTGCTATTTTCTTTTTTTTTTTTCTTCTGTTGTTCGGCTTTCAGTGTTTTACCCAACTCCTTTCTTGTGCACAGATCTTATTCATATATAATTGAAGTGTCAATGGATGACAAAGACTACCAATGTGTAATTGATCACAGTAAATATTTATGTAGATCTTGGCAGATTCTTCACTTCCCAGCAAAAGTTGTTAGGTAAGCTTTCTTTTATTTTTTTCTGGAGAACTCCTCCTCCATCTTAACATTTTTTTTTGTTTGTTTCTGTAATGACCATTAATCTTTAAATGGTGGACATCACCAATTCATATTTCAATCAAGATCAATTGATGATATAAAATTTGTCCAAGACAGACACCAATTATTCATGATTCAAGTCTAAATAACTAACTGGTAGCTCTAGTATTTATGAGGTTACATCAATTCCCAGAGTATTTGCTTGAAAGAACAAACCAAAGATCATGGAATGTGTGCATGCATACTACTGGAAGAGAAAAAGAGGTGAAAACTGGTGACAATTTTTTGCAAAGAATGCACAGCTCTGTTGTTTATGGAGTGCTTTACTATTAAAAATAATTAAAGAACCTAACTTTTTATTTATTTTCCTTTTTTGCATAATCTAAAAAGAATAGAAATCTAATTATTATATTTTTGTCTATAATTTAACTTATTGCATAATTAAATTCAGTGTAAATAAATAACAAGTTTATTCACTTTGCTGAAAAAAAGTAATTTTGTGAAATACATAGCAAAAAGCATTTTTCCTTAAATTTCATTTGAAAATTGCAAAATTTAAAGATGAAAAATATGTTAATCTGCGTAATTTTAATGGGCTTATGTTTAAATTTCTTTTGTTGCTTGTAAGAATCTTTCTAAAATACTTTGACATTTCGTGACCAAGTTCATATTCATGATCTCTATTATAACTTGTAAAGAATTTAATTTATATAAACAGTGAACTTGGTTCTTTCTTTCTTTTCTCTAGTATTTTTTGTTAATATTTTTAAAACTTTTTTTTGATTTGATTTACTGGAAATAAGATTTACCAATATTAGAAAATTTGAGAGTATATTACCTTAATTAATTTCAAAAGAATTCCCCATAACTACAAGACTATAAATTTTCTTGTTTAAAATTATTTTTTATGCTAATGTCATGAACTTTATACATTTTCATAAAACAATTTTTTGACTGCAGTGTTATTAATGTTTGAAATGGTTTGCAGGCAATAACTCGAACTGATTCAAAACTTATATGTCATCAATACATTATTGGAAAAAAGTTTTTTAATTTGTTATCTCCTGATGTCATAAGACTTGGGAAATAAAGAATTTGAAATGGGCTTGGATTTGTAGCAAGAAAAAAGATGAGCAAGGAAGAAATGTATTTTGTGTTTTGATCATTTTTATCAGTTAAGGCAAAAATGAATAAAAAATGATTGCACATTTTGGTTGCAGATACATCAAAATTGTTGGCACCCACAACACAGTGAACAGAGTATTCCATGTGGTCTCTTTGGAATGTTTCTTTACAAACAAACCTTTCACTTTGGATAGGGGTCTCATTGGTATGTATAAAGGTGGTGTTTACTTATTTATTTTTAAATGAGTTTAATTAATTTCATTTGAAATTTAATTCAAATGTTCTACATTTTAACTTCTTACAATTGTGACTGGAAATTCTTGATAATATATTTTTTTACCTTCACTCTCATTCTAATGAAGGGAAATATGGCTTTCTGTCAGATCTTGCAAAGTCCATGTTTTTTCTGTTTTATTTTTTTAATGAATGGCTGCCATTTGGAATTAAGTTGCTGTAGATAAAGATCTCTGTTAACAAATCATTCTCAGATAGTCAATTTGCATAGAGTATATCTGATTAGTTTCAGACTATACTGGTTTAAAGGGATATTTCACTATGAATATACAATAGACTTCTAAAAACATCTAAAAAAACAAGACAAAGAAAAAGTAAAGCTTGTCAATGAAGGGCAAGTGTTGTTGTATGAAAAGTAAAGTGCTTGACACCCAGATTAGCCATATAAGGCAAAAAATGCTTTACAACATCAATACTTAACTAAAAGTACAGCTTGAGTTGTTACTCAAATTTTACACTCTCAGATGGTTAGAATGTTCCCGTTATCTGAAGATTGCAAGTGTGTGAAACTTGAGTAATCACTTGAGCTTTCTCTCTCTCTATATATATATATATATAATGTGTGTGTGTGTGTGATTGTAAAGAAGACTAGAAAAACTATATTTTCACTTATGTGTTTCGACCACTGACCTTGATAAAGTTCATCAGTAGATGAAACGTGTAGGCAAAAATATAATTTTCCTCTTGTCTTCTTTTTGAATCATACTGTTTCTTTCTTCGGATTATAATGAGAATATTTATATGCACACACTGGAAATTAATGATTAATTTTTTTGTTGCATGTTTCATCTCCTATATATATATATATATATATATATATATATATATATACATACACACACATGCATGCACACACACACACGCTTTATTATGAAATGAAATGGATGGGGGATTTCAAAAGTACAGTTATTGATGACATAAGCACATGTTTAAACTTTAGATTTTTAAATTAAAAAAATTAATAAATATAAGACGTTAAGAAGTCAAGAATTGATTTGACACTATATTATAGACACAAATCCCACCTTTTAAAATTATAAAATAAAAAACCATTATTTTTTTCATTCTGACAAATGATGTGGCTTGAAGAAGGACTTGTATGTTCTCTCTTCAGGATGTAGGCAATCATGGCTCTCCACAATTTCCTATCCTTTAGCCCTTAATAACTTTTATTTTCTTTTGCCATTGCTTTCAAACCCTGCCTTGCCATCCATTTGCTCAAGCTCACCATGTTGGTTGTGTGTTGCTTTCATTTGACTCTCTTAGCTTCAATCTGTCCTATGAGTAAATTTTCCAAGCCCTTACTCCTCATCTTGTACCATAGAAATTTCAACAATCTCTTTCTGATAGGTGTCCATTTTGTGGGCATTGTTTCTAGAACCTCATCATACTCACATTTCTGTTTCTTCATTTGTGAGGAGATTCTCTAGCATTCATTGCCATAGAAGAGGACTGATACTACATAACAGTTCAGTTCTCTCTCTCTCTCCTTTTTTTTTTTAATGATGATTTTCTGTTTCTTAATATTTTGCTCAACTTTTGGAAGATGCTTTCACTATCCCAATGTACCTTTGTATTTTGGTGCTGCCCTTCCGTTCTGTTAACACACTTCCCAGATAACTAAATTGTTGCACCTGTTTGATTTTAGTATCTTCAATCTGTAATTTGCATGTTGCACTAACAACCATGCATTCAGTCTTTTTGCAATTAATGTTTGGTCTTTTCTTCTTATTTTCTTTCACTATCTTCTGTAGGAGATCATAGTTTCCTTTCTATATCTGCAGTGTCATCTGCATATCTTGTGTTGTTAAGTTTGTGACCACTAATAATGAATCCTGGTAGGATTTTTAATACTCTCAGAATGTTCTCACTGTAATGGTCAGGTGAGAAGACACATCCTTTTCTTACATCCGTTTTTATTTTTGTGTATTTACTGAACTCATTTGCTGTCAGTATAGGTTCTGGATTATTCTATTAACCTTTCCACATATGTCAAGGTTGGTTAGTAGTTCCAGCAGTTCTTTGTGATATACTTTATCAAACACTATTACATAATCTATAAAACATAGGTATACATAGGTTTGCATTGATATTGCTCTTTCTGAAATCATTCTCGATATAAATATAGAATTCGTTGTTCTGGTGTCTTTAATGAACCTGCACTATTCTTGTCCTATTTCTCCAGTCTAATTCTGCTGTGGGCTCTATTCATCAAACTTCAGATGATAAGTTTTGTTACATTAGGCTGATTGTCCAATGAAGTTCACATTTGTTTGCACCTGGTTTCTTAGGTAGTGCTATGAATATGGATCTATTTAGGTCTTCTGGTATTTCACCACTGTTGTATAATTCATTTATTATGTCTGTAATCTTGTTAATGCAAGAATTGTCTAAGGCTACGAGTGTCTCTGTTATGATTCTGTCTAGTCTCAATGCTTTATTTCTTTTCAGTTAAGTCATTGCACATTTCACTTCAGTATTTTTGGTTCTTTGTTAGTTCTGTGTATAGTCGGTGGTTCTCTTTTATTATGGAAAAGTTCTCGTTTGTTCCATCTCTGAAGTATTTCTTTTATTTCTCTAATATCAGTGTCCTGAATTTTACGCAACCTGCTGATAAGTATATCTTTTGTTTTGTTATTTTCCTATTTTTTATGTATATCTGCTTTATCTGTGATAAATTCTTTCTGTTTCTGAACATTTTCATTGAGATATTCATCTTTAGCCTGCCTTCATTTGTTTGTAATTTCTTTATGTAGTCCTATATTCTGTGCCTTACCTTGTCACTGATTTTTGTTTCCTTTTCATCATGTTGAGAATTTCATCTGTCATCTACTTTTAACACTGTCCATATATTTCTCCTTGACATTTGCTTCAGTCAGAAGTTTGTTGTATTGCAATTTGGAGCCATCTTGGCCTTCTTCAATTTCTGTAGTGTCACTTTAAGTTTACATATTACTGGAAATTGTTCCCTCTTAAAGTTGGCACTTGGGTGTATTTTGCAGTGTAAGATTGCATTTCTGAATCTCTTATTGATAGTCATATAGTCAATTTGCTTTTTGTCTCTCCTCCTGAGCTTCTCCATGTTCATATACGTGTTGGCTAATTCACCATGCACCATTAGATCTGTCTGTCTCTGCATTCATTATGAGATCCCAGTTCAAATTTGCCAGCTATTTTGGCATCCTGGTCTCCCATGACAATTTTAATTTCTTGTGATTTGTATTTGGTTTTTTTCTATAAATACTTTCATGGTAATTGTTTGGATGAGCTCTGCACTATGGTGCCTAAACTCTTGGAATTTAAGTGCAGTACTAGATTGGTGATGAGGTCTCACCAATTTATAAATGAGCTGGCTAGATGTAACTGTAAATTCTATGCTAACAGTTTCTTTTCTTGTACTTCTTGCTAGTGTAACTCTTTTCCAGCTAACTTTAATCTGCAAAAATTTAAATGCAATGTCAATTGCTATCTACTGTCCTCCTGATTACTCTTTCCTCTGTTGTCACTCCTTAGCAATGTTTCTATTTCTAGCTCTTCCACACCATATAACTTCTTGTGTCTCAGTGGTTTTACTTGCCTTGCTTGGGGTGAACTTGATTAAAAGAAAAAATAAGCAAGAAAGAGTAATTGATTTTATTTAAATTTTGGGCTTACATCCATATCCTGGTGAAACACTGATTCTCGTATGATCACCAAAATTAAGCAATATCGATCCTGGTTAGTAGTTAGATGGGTGACTGCTTGTGAATACCAGATGCTGTGAGCTTGGCTGTACGAGTGCTGTAATGGATGATGGCTTGGAATTGGAAATCAGATCAGAGAGCCAACTTCTAATTCCAGTTAAGTTCATTATATTCACTTATGTACAAATACTCTCAGGGAAATGAATGACTCCATTTCTTCTCTTCCCAGTTATGAGTTAATTAGTAGGACTTGTATCACTAAATCATTATTATCTCCAAAATATTCTTACAATCTAAAAATATTTTCAAACAAATAAAACAATATTTAAATTCTGATGTTTGTGATAATGTTCTGAGGATATGCAGAAACCCTGTAGTTATATTTTTTTAAATTTAAAAAAAATAGAACAAAAAGTTTAATAATACATGGGGGGGGAAGCATATTTATAATCTTAATGACTTCTTCATAAACATTAAAGTTACATACAAATATGTCTTCCTTTCTTTAATACAAAACTTGTAGACAATATACAATATATATTTTGTTAGAACAGAGTGTTATATACATATTGATTTTTGTCTTATTATTAAGATGAACAGTATTTTATTTTGTCTTTCAGTTCCGAGTGAGAATGTGGCTACAATCCAAGCAAGTGCATGTGTAATTGAAGGAGTGAGTCGCAGCCGTAATGCTTTGATAAATGGGGACATCAGCAACTATGATTGGGATTCAGGCTACACTTGTCACCAGTTGGGCAGTGGTGCCATTGTGGTTCAGTTGGCACAGCCCTACATGTGTAGCTCCATGAGGTAAGAGACAACACCCATTTTCTTTCAATATCTACCTTTAGGCAATATTTCATGGGCTGTGTATGTTCTGGGTACTGACTTGTCTATTTACTATCAAGTCTTGAGATGAATATAAACATTTTCTGTATGATTTTTGTTTTATCTCAATTCTTGGCTTAAAACTTTTGTTGAGTAGGATGTTAAAATTTTTAATTTTCTTTAATCACAGGTTTAAATCAGCTCTGCATTTTTATTTTAAATAATCAGTAGTGTTTGATCTGTTTTGAAATAAATACTTGAAATTCTTGAAATATTGTCATTATGATATTGTAGCATTGCAGCTACCAGGCACCAGGTTCATTTGCAGGATACAGCATTTTCTAGTTGAACACTTGTGGTATAATACAAGGAAAATAATTCTTTGGTTAGATTGTTATCCAAGAAATAAAACCATGATATATTTGCAGCAGTTTGCAAATTTTATTCAGTTGCAACCTTGTAAGGGCCGGTTGTAGGTGAGCAAAGAAAAGTGAGGCAAGTTTATGCTTTTTCTGATCTTCATCAATGATCTCTCAGTGTAATCAGATCCCAAGTAAGCATCTACGCTGACGGCACCACCATTTGCTCCCGCTTCGATCAGAAATCCACTGAGACTGACAAAGCGAACCTTGCTGCTGAGCTTGAAAAGGATCTCCAATCTGTGGTAGACTGGAGTAAGAAATGGCTCGTGAATTTTAATGCTTGGAGTGAAATGATTATAAAAAGAAGAAGTTGTGGGGATAAATGGTCCAAGTGGCATGTGTCTTCCTTTATGTGTAGCAGGTGAGTGGTTGTGTCCCCTAGGGTGCTAGGGATCACTGTTTTATAGAAACCACAATCCTTCCTTGTTTTGTCAGCTTTTGTCTACCAAAAAAAAAAGGAAGTAATTTATCAAGAACCCAGGTCTGGTTTTATTCAGCTTTCTTTGTCAGGGTTGATTGACTTGATTCTTTGGAGGTCTACTCTACTCAGCTGACCTTCTTTGTCAAGACTATGATTATCAAAACAATTTTTGTAACATCCTACAGAAGTGTCTTTAACAAAATATTAGCTGACAACTGATATTGCTACAATATTGGTACTTGCGTTAATCCTTAATTGATACTCTAAGAGAGTGGTCTTGTCATGTTTCTGTTAAGATTTTATGTTAATTTTGTCCCTAATATATATAGAAACTCATGTGGAAAGGAAAATATCAACACAGTATACTCTAAATGCTATCAATAATAAAGTTTCTCAAATGATGATTGTCTGTTGTGCTTGTGTTATAGGATATTATTATGGGATTGTGATGAGAGAAGTTATAGTTATTATGTAGAAGTTTCCACTGATCAACACCATTGGGTGATGGTGGCCGACCAACGGAATGAAGCTTGCAGGTGAGTTAACTCCTCTTGATAATTGTTACTTTTCTTGTATTCAAATCGTTAATACACTGTTTATTTTTCATTTTAGACTAGACTGAATCATAGTTAAGGAAAATTAGAATTACTTTATGACCAGTATAACATCTGGTAATTCTATTGCATATTTTAGTAATTTAGGAATAGAAAAATAAAAATTGTAGTTTTTTGCCACCAGTTTGGAATTTTTATTCTTGTGAGAAATTGTTACTGTCTCCTACTTTGAGTTTGTTTTATATACTATCAGTATCAACATGAGATATCAAAATGTCTTGTCCACCACTCTAAGACATACGTTGCTTTCACTGCCTTCATAACCATCAACAAACCTTCTTGAATCACTTGAGCAAATGAGCTATAAACTTGTAAAAAAAATATACTTTCTCAGAAATATATATCCAACATTTGTTCATGAGTGTTGTCATTTTTTTTATGTGATATATCTAAATCATATTTAACAGTGTAAAATATAAATATTACTAACTTTTGAAAATATTAAAGATTTTGTTAGCAAGGCAAGAAAATTTCAATATTCTTGTTGCAGTATAAAGTTATAGGATGTGCTTTGTGGTGTAATGGATATTGGCTTGGAATGGGAAATTGGTAGAACTGAGTTCAAATTCCAGTTGAATTCCTTGTATTCATTTGTGTGCAAATAACCTTAGAAAAGGTATTAATCCATCTCTTCTCTCTCCAGGTATGAGTTAAATAGCAGGACAGATTGGGTTCTATAGTCTTGGTTGGTAACCAGTCTATTGTGGAAAGAAATAGCAACCTACTGCAGGAAAAAATTTTGCCTAATCAGTCATGGATCAAAAGAGACATGATCGCTCAAGCGTGTATCACGTATGGCACTTAACTGACTGAGTGATAAACAGTTAACAGGTATTGTCAGTGTGTGATGTCCTATCAGCAAGATAAATCCTCAACTGCTGCAGAAGAAAATAAATTTTTCTTGAAATGTCTACATAGAGCTCTTTTAAGTAGTTAATAATGCAGAAAAAAATACATATGTATTGATGACATAAACAGTCATTGATTTGAAAATTTATGTAAACTTAATGAAAATGGACAAGTTTCACTTTTAAAAAATTTAATTTCAGTGTGTATGTGTGTCGGGGGGGGCGTTAGATTTATTTCTGCCTTGTTTTTTGTTTTTACTTTTTAAATTTCTCAATGCATTGGCTGTAGAAAAAAAAACACATACTTGTCTATGATTAATTATTACCATCACAAGCAACATATCAATCACAGTTGAGATCATATTCACAAATCCACACTGCAATTAAATGCAAACTTCCTAATCTTTTCTATAGCTGCATAGTATGTGCTTCCTCAGGGATACATGATTCTGAATTCAGTTATCTTGTTCTAGACTGGTTGCCGAGCATGGCAAGAGAACCCAGTCTGTCCTGTTGTTCAACCCATAGCTTGGGGAAGAAGAAATTGTGTGAAAGTGGTTGCAATGAATTTACCTGGAATTCCAATTTGCTGAATTCTTGTTCTGAGCTGCTAAACATTGTATCACCTGCACATCCACTAAATACTTATATCTGGTATCTTCCTACAGTCATTATTCATCGTAACTGAATGGCATAATGATTTTTTTCTCGCTCAGTAGAACCATTAATAGGCATGTGAGTAGTAAGATAAGACATGACAGTAGAGGTGATGTATTTTGAGTAGGTACCTCTACTTTTCAGTATAAATTTTCGATACCTGATTTTAAAATGAAATTTTTAAAATAAATCAGTTATATTTTAGTTCTAAAATTAGCTTTAATTGAAAGTCAAGAGATTAAATTTAGTAATTTCAGTAAACAAAATACACTAGCGTATTTTAAACTAAAATTATATTGATTGGAATCTAAAATTTTTCAGATTAAAAAAAAATTTTAAACGTACCGCCAATTTTTAGATTGATTGACACATTATGTAAACAGTAGACACATTTCTGTTTTAAAAACCTGGCAAAAATAAAATAGACATTGCTGACATGTTATTGAAGTCAATTTTTTAAATTAAAACTTACCTTTACCTGATTTCAAACAATTTTACTTGCTTACTGTCTGAAATATTCAGTAAAAGTTTTTATCAGTCACGGTAGTCCGAGTATCAGTGCTTATCTCAAGTGTTGACAGATTTAATGACAACCGGAAGCTGTCAAGAAGGCTAAAATAGGGAGGCTAAAGGCGACAAAAATATCCGAATGTGATTTTTTATGTAAGGGAAGACAACCATTGAATCACATGACCTTTTAATGATAAATATCACTTACGGCCACCCGTACAAATAAAGATATGGGCAATCAAAATGCACACAATTAAAATGTTTTAATTATTTTAAAAATCCATTGGCTAAATCATTTGTATTAAGCTTTTAAATTTTCGATTAGTAATTGTAGTCTTTATGCATTAATTACATAACCTAGCCGGCCCAATATAGGAAGAAATTTAACAATAATTTTGAAACTTTTTATATATAATTTTTATATATAATTAACAAATTAAAAAAAAATGAAAATAATTCCTGTAAAAATTAATTATTCATTGAAACTTTTTTTCTTTTCAGACTACGATATGCTTAATTTGTATTGTTCATAAAAGCAATCAGAAAATTATCCACATAAAAATTGGCATAGTTATTGCATTTTTTGCAATTTGGACCTATTTTTTTAGAAAGTGGCTCTATTGGAGAAAAAAAAAACTGTTGATTAGAATTCCCCAATGACTCCTGAATTTAATTATATTAGGCTTATTGTTGCCCAAAGTAGAATTTTTTAGCATTTCTGGAAATTAATTGGCGGGGGGAGGTAACATATGTAAAAAAAATATTTTTACCAATATTTTATACAAAATAATTATTTCAAAAAGGAATAAGTCTTGAAATTTTCATCAGAATCTGACCATTATTTGATTTTTGCAAGAATTTCCAAATTAATGTATCTTTCGCAGTCAAAAAAGTGCATTGTGCATCAATTTAGGTCTTGCACTGACGTAAGAAAAAAAGACTTTCTACAAAAATTTCGAACGTGTTAGAAATAATTAAAAAATAATTTTAAAATTCTTTGATCTATCCTCTTAATGATAATATAAACATTTTGCCGATAAAACTTTAGTTTTTATTTAGTTTGGGGTCTTTTTCCTTCATACTATGCTGTTTTTTCAGCGATTTTTGTGGAGGTACCTATTGAGGTAGTGTAGCAATACTAGGACATTATACACGTTAAAAGCTTGTAGACGGGTACAAAACAAGTCTGTTAGTTTATGAAATGTTATAGATTCATTTTGTTGCCATGTTTTATGGTCCCAAAATTAACTTAATTGCATTAAAAAGAATTTTTTTTTTTTTTTTTTTTGTCCATATTTTGTGTTGTCATTTACAAGCAACCCCAGTCCTACCATTTTTCATGTGGCTATATCTCTTTTCTAGATGCCTGGCTAACCTTGTTAATTTATTGGATCATTTGAAGGCAGTTGAATGGTTAAGAAAAAACAAACTTCGAGGCTTTGACACTTGGAATGTTTATTTTGATTTTAACCTAACATATAATTTATTCTTACTGCACTCATTCTAGTATTGTCAAAATGTCATCAGTAAATTCTTTTATATCAAGTGCATCAACAAGTCATAAACCATTTGATTAATGGCCTGTTTTCTTTTAATATTACAATAGGTATTCTGAATATTTGTTTTTAAGAATCTCGTTAAATGGTTTAATTTTTGCAGATCTTGGCAGACTATTACGTTTGAGCGAAGACCTGTCGCATTTGTAAAGATTGTTGGAACTCATAATACAGCCAATGAGGTAAGAAGTTTTTAAACAGATGTTGAGATAAAACTATTTGCTGTAATGGAAAATGTTCACAAGTTAAGTTATAGTTCTGATTCTTCACTGATAAAATGATACCAAATTGTTTTTTCTTGAACATCTTAGAGTAGAATATAGATTTAGTTAATTTTTTGAGCTGGATAGTAAAGCTTGCAAATGGGTATTAAGTATATCCAAAAATGATAAATACATAAAAATATAGTTGGTTAGTTATCATCATCAGGGGTATGCATGTCTGGGAGACTTCTTTTGTAGGGTTTGAATTCTTCTGACTTGCACAGAGTATAATCTCAGTTAACTCTTTCTTTGGTTTGCCAGGAAATTATAATTTACAGTTTCCTGGCAAACCAAAGAAAGAGTTAACTGAAGTATTTATGAAATAAAAGTTGTACCATAAAAGCTTTATTTTTTGTCATTAAGCTTGTTGATTATTACTATAGGGAAAGCAATTATTGAGTTTGAAGTGGTAACTGTAAAAACATTGTTTCAACTGATGTGGTTGGTTTACTTAACTATTCTGTGGACTTTCAATTCATATTACTTGGTACAGTCTTTGTCAGATGAGATGTAAGCCAACAAGTCCCTTTCTTAGTTTTTCACCAACCAGAAAAAAATCACCTCCTATTGTTCTGATTCTCATTTGTGTTGATATGCACAAAGGCTGAGAAAGGCCAGCTGCATATTCACAGGATAAAGAAAAGGTGAAATTAATTGAGAAATGAAGAGGCAGATCCTGATTCGAATATATTTGATTGTTTATTCAGTGATTCACTTGTGAGTTCTTAGGAGTAGGTAGGTGTCACTTGGAATAACCTCTGTCCTTTCTGTCATGAGAGACTAATGGATCAGCCTTTTATTTTAGCCAATGAGAACTATAACTCCTCTACCATCCCCATCTCTGCATCACAATATACAGGTTGGCATTTCACTCATGGGTGACTTGAAAATATTAATTGAAGACTTTGGAACTTTCTTACTTCCATCCAAGTGACACTTGTTCCTGAAAGATAAATAAATGAATGAAAACTATTTCATTCTCTTTTGGTCAAGTGAGTGGCCACTTTGAATTGAAAACCCTATTTTGTTGACCTTGTAAATAAAAACACCAGGCATTTCAGACTTGATGCCATGTTGATGTCTGACATTCTTTATTCAATTAAATAGTATTCTCTTTTTTCTGAACAGCTTCTCTGGAAACCATATGGGTGTTATTTATAGAATGATAATATCTATAAAATGGTTGCCATATGTCTTCCAAAGACCCAAATGCATAACTTTATGTAAGCTGCATGTTGCTTTCCTCTGTTTCAGTTAGAACATGAAATTTGTCAGATATATTACATACTTTTAGGTTACACAATTCTGTTTTTATTTATCATATCAAGATTTGAGAAAATTGATTATTTCCCAAGTAAATTATAAGAAAGTTAAAGTATATTCAAATACCTAAATTTATGAACTTTAAAAAAATATCTAATGTACTTAAGGGTATAAATTTCTGAAAAAGAATTCTGGTTAGTAGATCCTTTTAGTGATCAGGGATGAATTAACAAAGAAAAATGAACTGCTATAAGATATCTCTTCAACATGAAGAGTGGAATAAGAACATCCTTTGGATTGAATAAATGTTTTGCAATTTCTGGAAGGTTGCTAAATACAAGATGCCTAAAGGAGGCCACAGGATGCAATAGTCAAAATGTTATGACTTCTAACAACTAGTCTGGATAAATTATTGTATAATAATCATACTAATCTACTGTATAGTATAAAATATAATGTTACTTTATTTATTTATTAATTGTTCATTCTTATATCCCCCATGTTGTTATGGCATGAAGAGACCTTACACAATGCTAATTAATGAACATCTTGTTAGACTTCTAATACATCTTTTTCTCATGTGAGCCTAACTTGGATATTTACTTTTAATAGTTTAAAAATCAAAATTCTTCTTGAAATGCATCAATAGGGTTTACTGTACAGATAAACCTCATACAGAAAATATAACCAAAAAAACTGCAAAATTACTTAAATATAACTTTTCCTTTTTGTATGGTATGGGGTAAACTAGTGAAGCAAATTCCCAGAAAGTTACCAAATGTAACACCTGAAAATGGCTGGATGGCCAAAATATTGTGATTATCAGAAATAAGATAAGGATACAAATCCAGATTGGGCAACAAGGAATGAATTTGAAAGTCCAGATCTACTAAAATTTAAATCAGTCTTAAAATTTTTACTGCTTTCTATAGCATTGTTGCCTGGCTGTGCCTGCCAGTTTTGGAAAAAATAAGAAATTCTAATTTACTGGAAAGAATAAATGACTATATAAAGACATTGACAGTGATTTCACATGAGTATTGTTGTTTTGATTGTCTGTTCTGCAATACAGACTTAACTAAGCAACATTCTCAACACAATATAACAAAACTGGTTGTATCATATACTCTGTCAATGTTGGTTTGGAAATAGTCTCAAGCACTAGTTGGTTCATAAGTCAAACACTAGAGGCACCAACATTTCACAGTATCTTGAAAACAATTCTATACATTGACAGCGGGTAATGTAAATTTCATAAAGTTGTGTAATTTATGTTCACAGCAGAGAAAGTGTTTTAATTATAAAATGTGTAATGGAAGTTGTATAGATATTGGCTTGGAATGAGAAATCAGAGAGCAAATTTCAAATTCCAATTGAATTTGTTGCATTAACTTATGTGCAAATACTCTTGGGGAAAAGTATGAGTCCATCTCTTCTCTGTCCAGCTATTGGTTGAATAGCAGGACAGATTGGGTTCTATAGCCTTGGCTGGCAACCAGTCTATCGTCGAGTTCTACTGTGGGAAAAATCTTCTGTCTAGTCAGTCATGATTAAAAAAAGACATGATCACTCAAGTGTGTATCATATATGGCACTTAACTGATTGACTGAATGTTATTAAGATGTGTAAGATGTTCACAGCAGGGGAAGTGTTTTAATAGCCCAGTTTAACCAGATTAAAAGTTGTAAGTAGTGAAATTGAAAAAAAAAAAAAGAATTCTTAGTAGCACTGAACTTCCAAAAGTTGTCTTTGGAAATCCTGCACTAGTTTGAAGAGTTTAATAAAAGAAAAAAAAAAGAGAATCTATAGTATTCTTATGAAAATCAAAAGCAGACTTCTTTTTGTTTTAGGTGTTTCATTGTGTACACTTCGAGTGCTCTGCAGACTCCAGTTCGAGTCCAGTGGGAAATGGTTCCAGAGTGGGTTCTACTCCGTCACTGGCAATGGAGCCAAATGCCCATGGTTCCAAAAGTGACACTGGTGGTCCTACAGGATCTGCACATAACATGGAGAGGGCTGGGCACGGGCACTTAGATGGTGCTGATCCAAACGAAGACTGAAGGGTGCAACAACAACGGCAATTATTACGACCACCTTCACCATCTCCATCCCTGTCACCATCATCGCCAGCAGTGCTGCTCCCACCTCCTCCATCTCCAGTGCTGCTCAGGTCGCCACCATCCCCATCATCTCTAGTGCTATTAACACCGTCACCATCCCCGCCACCGGCTCCACCTCCATCATACTGCGGTTGTTGTGCCCCATCTCTGCTCTTGGACATTTTCCTACGAGGGTGGTCGTATTTGTACATATAATATCCATTCATTTGCTGACCATAGCTGTTGACTCGGAAAGCCTTTCTTGTTAGTTTTACTTGCAAATTGTTTCTCTCCTGGTCCACTTGCAGCTTTTTTTTCCTGTCTGCATTGCAAGTGAAGAGAGAAGTGAAAAGTAAATAAAGAAAAATCAACATTTCTTGATGAACACAAAGAAAGACTCCCCCCTCCTACCAAAAAAAAAAAAACAAAGAAACTTTGAAATTGTCATAGAAAGGAATATGAAATTATCAAAGAAGCATATGGGTTCACTCTATACTTTGAAGTGGGATGTGATGTGTAAGATTTCTGTACATAATGGTGGTAGCAACTTGACTAGATGGTTGGTTTTCCTTTTTTATTAGTTTAGGAAGAGAAAATTGCCTGTCATTTTGATGGGAAAGTGAAAATTAAAAAAAAAAAATTTTTAATATTAATATTTTATAAAAGAATTTTTATTTATTTTTAACCACACAACTAAAGAGAAAGGGTAGCTATGTTACATTGTAAACACATGACCTGCCATAAAACTTTGTCCATACCACCTTAAATATATGCTGACTAAATTCCCACGAATTCATTGGTTTGTATCTCCTTCCTGGGTGTCTGGCTAACTCGTTTGCAGGCCTTTTAGGCTAGCATGTACTGTACTTGTTTATCCTGGTGTCTAAAGTTCTAAAATGTCTGCTGATTGATCACAGTGAACGAGAAGATTTATGAAGACAACTAAGTGTATATATATATATATATAAATTTAAATCTCTTGGTTGTGATAAAGATACAATTATGAATGTAGGTTTTTTTTTTTTTTTTTTTTTTAAAGAAAACTCATCAGAAGGGCCGTGTTTTAATATATTTTGTGATTCTATCACATAACATCCAAAATGCAAAGATTTTTATAAGATCTTTAGTTTTTAGAGTTTTGTTTCCTAATAATACCTAGAACTAAAGTGTAATGGTCATCTTGTCTAGAGTGCTATCCACTTCTTACTGCTTGTCTATGCATTCAGTAAAAATTGGTTGTAGAAAACTTTTTCTGGTTATTTTATCAATGACAGGTCAACAGGAAAGCTTAGGTATTGAATGCATTTAGACAATTGATTGCTCAACACCAAGGTGTGTACTTTATTCAAATAGTTGTCTTTTATAGGAAAAAAAAAAAATTGAGATTGTAAACTTGGTGCATATTTTCCATAATTGTTTTTGTCATGACACAGAATTTACTTCCTGGAAGAAAAATAAAATTTAAGAGAAAAGGAAAAGCTCTTTGCCAAGAATATTACATTGAAATCATATTTCCTCAATAAAAGCTGCAACTGACAAATTTTTATTTTCCTAGAGTGGTTTTAAAATAAAATACCCAGTCATAATGCAGTGGCCATATTTTTTTAAAAATCTGGTGATAAAATAAGATTAATTTCTAAGGACTTGATAAGTGTGATATGAATATGTCTATATTTAACTGTCAGAAGTTAACATTTTGGAATAAACCAAAAAATGTTAACATATGTAATAATGGTATTTCAAGATATGTCAATGTTTGTTTTTTTTTCTCTGTGGAAATTTTGTAACTTTTAGTATAAGGAATTATCAAGTTCTTTTCTTTGTTTCTCTAATTTATTTCTACTGCATTATCAAATTATGTTTCTGTATTGGAAAATGGTCTACTTATTTCCAAATTTAGCAGTGTTGACTGGAAATTATGTAATATAAACAGCAAGTAAATATCAAAATCATATCTGTTCAGCTTTTTTTATTATAAGGGCTTACATTAATAACATTTTTATGTATGAAGGCCTATTTATACATGTAGCCTTAATTGTGTGTATGTATTATATATACATATACACCTGTTAATGTGATAATTTATTTGCATATATGTCATTACTTTTTTGTTAATGCAGATCCTGGTGCATAGAAATCTTGTTTTTAGCTGTTGAGATATGAAATGTTTTTGATATTTCTGTGAAGAGATCCTAGCAAAATGCTGTATTTGTTTATTGAATACAGCAGTTGCATTGTAGTTTTTGCATCAACAGAGGGAAGGAGAGGAACCAGTTCTACTTAGAATTTATTTTCTATTATCTTCAATTTTTTTTTTTTTTTTACAAGTGTTTCACATAAACCTGTGCTACATGTATGTATATATATATATATATATATATATATATATAAAAATGGCTCAGTTGTTGAACTTTTAATAACTGAGCCATTTTTATATATGTATTCACAAGTTTGTTTATATTTTCTCCCATATTTTGCCAATGATCTCATAGCAACCTAGAATTGTTAAGAAAAATTCTGTTGCTTTTTTAAAGAGATATATATGGAAGTGAAGAGAACTATAGTACAGGAACAAAAAAAAAATTTTTGTACTGACAATGAAAGTAATTTATAGTTTAAACTAAAAGTATCTTTTGCGTTTTTGCTACTTTTGTAAAGTATCAAATATTTTTTTTTCTATAAGTAAATATGTGCACAAAAAGGAAATGCTCTCTTTTGTGCCATCAAAAGGATTTTCTAAAGTTCATTCTAGATTCAATGTAAGGATACTGTTTGATCTCAATTTCATAAAAATTAGAATGGAACAAAAGAAATCTGTGAGAGTCTTAGTGTGGATGGTTTTTTTTTTTTTTTTGCAAGGGGAAGAAAGAGAAATGCTATTTGTTTTATGCCTAATCATTTCTTCTTTAACTATATTTATATTTATTGTTAAATGTAGGTTTATATAACACAAGTCTGAGCTGTTGGTTTCATATCCATTTTTGATGTATATGGTAACCCACCAAAAGGTCTTATACGTTTTATGTGCCAAGTTTGTATTTTGTTTTTTCTCTCAAATGTATACCTTGGCTGATTTTGGAGTCATGCATCACTGGTTCATAATTTCTATAAATGATTTTGTTAATATTACTGTTAAAATCACCATTAATGTAATGTCTTCAGCTCATGAACTTGTAGATACATTGGAAAGCTTCCATTTGTTATGGTTTAACTTGGGAAAGAGACTCCTGTTTTATATTTTGGCTTTTTTCACCTGTTGTGGATAAAGCATTCTTTACTGAAAATGGGTAAATAACTATTGTGAAATAATATTTTGATTGTAGATTCCCATGCCATTTTTTTTTCTTTTTAAATAACAAAGTTATTCTTAAATTAAAAAAACAAAACAAAACATCTCTATCATTATTTGTCTATATTTCTGAGATGAGGTAGCATTTACACTATTTACATTATTCGGACTATTGTCCTCATCTTTGTTGTCATTTGTACAACATTTTGGCCATTGTACACTCCAACCTTCTTCAGGTACTAGGAATTTCGCCCCTTCCCCCCCATGGGATGAAGTTGAAGTAATAGAAAACCTCACTGGAAACTATGTAAAATTAAGGAATCAACACATGCGATGCTACAAAAATCTCATAAGCCGACCAAGCATGAATACAATATGGGAACCAGTAATATGGAGTGCTAGAGAAAATCAGTGTCGAATAATTGCAATATGAGCTCTGGCAAGAAATATGAGAGAAAACTATTAACGTCAAAAATTGCAATATAGACTCTGAAAAAAAAAAAAAGTCACAGAACATGAGGTTTATAAGTCCAAGAAACTCAGTTGTTGGTGTCCTTAAGGACACATGGTCCAGTGGATATAGATGTCAAGTTCCAGTGACTTGACCCAAAGAGTTGCGAGTTCAATACCAGGCTACAGCAGTGGTGAACAAGTAACTTAGAGGGTTAGAAGGAGATAACTCATGACTACCAAAAGAGGCTTCATACGAGAGAATGATATACTTTAGTAATCATAATAAAAGAGTTCCTACAATGGCTGAAATGATGTACAAATGGCACCTAAGATGAGGACAATAGTCTTAATAAAGTAAATAGTGTAATCTCAATCAATCATTAATTAATTAATATATGGTCACAAATGGATAAGTGAGTTCAGCAGGGATGCTTTTTGTGCCTGTTGAAAGTGTATGAAGAATGAAGACAGTGTTTATACCTTTTTAAATCTTGCCTAAACTTGTTTGCAATGAAAATCAATTTTAATGGTTAAAAATGCCAAAAATGATTTAAAAATAAAATACTCCCTTATTCTCTTTTGTTATCTTGAATTTCTCATGAATGAGAGATCATTCAAGAACTATAGATAAGCACTTCCCCTTGCTTCTGTCATGTCAGTACAAAACCATTCCTGGCTATATAGAATTGCTGACGTCCTCGTGCACTAGTTTTTACGTTAACTGCAATCTGAACTGTATTTAACAACTGATCCTTACAGTTGAATACACTAGTTTTTTTTGTTTTTGGTGGGGGTTATTTCTGGCTTTTGTTTTTGCATTGTCCTGTCAAGTAAAAATTGTTTCCACCTCAGTGTTTAAAAATCATTGAGCTATAAAGATTTCTTGCTATTGTGATTAGGTAAAGGCGAAAGCAGTTCTTTTGAATGATATATGCTCTTCTACTAGTAGTATCTGCAAAGCATAACAAAAAGAACCTTTCTACCATTGAAACCATTTGACATTCTAGAAAATTATAAATAACTCAACTTTTGTTCAAAGTTTAAAAATTTATACAAAATTTACTAAGATTACAAGTTAAAAGTAGAAGCAAAAATTAATGTAATATGAATATATGACATTTTCTCTTAATTTCATTGTCCAAGTGGTGATTAGGCTTTAGTGAAATGTCTTATTAAAGAATGCTACAATCAATTCTGAATAACACTCAACACCAAAAGTGGACAAGTGAGTTGAAAGTGAAATATGAAGTTCATATTCCACGATGTAGTTGTCATATAGTCAATGACAAGCCAGTATTGTTGGCTGGTAATCATGAAGCATGTCCAGAGCCTTTAAAAGTTTAGCAAAAATCTAACTTAATTGAATGACTTCAACTTTTTTTTCTTTTAAATCTATTTAATAACCTGTTACTAGGTGGATACTGTGCTTTGAAATTTTCTAGTTTTGTGCTATCTGCTGTGTTGTGTCATGAGCCTCACTTCATCAGCACCAGTGATTTGACCTGCAGTCTTATCTCTAACCATTTTTTTGTCACTTGATAGAAAGGGTTTTGGTGCTTTTTACCTTAGTGAGAAACTTGAAAAAGATGGTCTTTATTTTTATTTTTTGAGACCATGAGTTTACTAATGGTTGTAATTATACATAAATGTATATATTTATAAACAAGTGACCTCTTATCTATTTTACAGTCACATTTGTGTGAGTGAGCATTTCATGTTTATCTTATATATTGTAAAAAAAAAAATATTTTTCAAACCCTGCTTTTTTATTATCAAATTTTAAGTTGCACTTTTGTAACTTTTTCTCTTATTACAGAGAATTCTATATTGTATTGTGTACAGTTGCTTTGCTGTCTCCCTCCCTGTATTTTATAACTTATAAGCTTATTGAAAATATTTGGTATTGTAAATGTATGCCAATTACATTGTCTTGAAAAGAAATTTTTTGCCTTTTACTCCTGAGATCAGTGATTGCCCAAACATTTTAAAAAGCAGGAACAATCAACATAGTTTATGGCATACTGGGTTGTCTCAGGAACAAGTTATTTGATATGGGCATTGCACACTTTAATAATGATATTGTTCATTTGTTTCCCTACCCACCACAGAAAGGGGAGTGCTATCTTGGCTTGTTTTTGTGACAACCAATTGGGGGGGGGGTTACCTGACTTCATATTCTAAATTGTTTCAAGTCTTTACATTTGTTATAAAAAAAAAAAAAATTCAAATTTCAATAAGAGGAAATATGACTTAATTGCAACTTATAACCTGATAAAAAGATGGATGTAGCTCTAAACATGTCACTATTTCATCACAAGCAGTACTTAATTCAAACATTTTGAACTTGACAGTTTTCATCTTTTGTATTATGAAAATATGCATGGCTACCTCCCCCACCATATTGGGATGTTTTTTTCTAGTATGAAGTCAAGGTAAAACACATACATACATGCATGCACACACACACAAGCCTTAATGCTGCATTTGTGCACAAGTTTTATCAGGGGATGGCTGTGAGAAGAAGAAAAAATTCAATTTGACTAAAAAGAAAAAGAAATCATTTAGTATTCTGACTGTGTCTGTTCCCACTCATAAGACTTTATTCCTTAAAAAAATTTAAATAAGTGAAATTAAAAGGTGTTTTAAGGAGTCATACTATCTCCCTCTTTTTCATAATGTTAAATTATTTACAATTCATTTATGAATTAATATATTGTTCATAAATTGTAAGTGAAGCTTTAATATAAAGGCTTAGAAAATCCCTTTTCAGACCACGATGAAATTCTAGAAATTTCAAAAGACAAAATAATAAGTCCCCCACTTTACTTATTTGCATCTACTGACTACAAAAGTTTATTTCCATGAAATGACTTTGTAGTACTGCAGCAATTTTCTTTGTTTCAATTTTATTGATATTTGTTTTCTTATTTAAATTTTTTTGTTTTTGTGGCTTTGGTTGTTACCCCCATCCCAAGAGTGGGAGAAAAAAACATTTTTTTCATTAAAAACAAACAAAAAATGTATTATAGACAAAATTCAATTTACTTAATCAGAAATATTTCTACATCATCCAGTTGACTTATAAAAATAAAAGAAGTTTATGACATTGGCTTTTAGATTTTTATTTTTGCACATAAATCAAGACTCGTGATGGACTGTCACAAAGGTCATCTAAGTAAGAATGAGTGGTAGTGGCATTGTATTAACTTTTCAGCTAGTTGATCAGTCACATTTTGTATTTAAATTGATAGCCAAACATTGAAATGTTCATATTAGTGAAAATACCAAGCAATACAGTAAAGTGATCATCCTCTCAGTAGCAAATGTTGGCGGGTGGAGGAAAAAAAAATTGCATCCTGGCCTCAAAGTGGGTCCCTGCTTCTGGAAATGAAACTTTTTCATAATGCCTACTATGTTTTTTATGAAAAAAAAAAGGAAAGAAAGAAACACTGCAGAGGCAATATGCAACAACATGCACATATGGGTCATGAGGCAGTAAATGTGTTAAGCATGTGTACATGCTTTCATTAAAACATTCTTTTGCAAAAGTCAGCCATTCCTCAATTTCAACAATCTAAGAAGCATCCAGTGATGTGCAACATCTTTTGAACAGCACAAGTCAGAAAAGAAACTGTTATGGCTTCTAAGTAGATATTTACCCCTGCTCCCCAACTGGAGTTAGATGTGACACAAGGTCTTTTTTTAACGTGGGGAGCCCGACTACGTACAGACAGGCGAAGGAACAAAAATTCTCTAGTTCCCTCAACCACCAGTTGAGCTGGCCCTCTGCTACAACAGGATGGCGCGGCTGCAGAACACTGTTCTCTGGGACCAGACATCTACTCTGTACTTTTTCTTAGATGCACCTCTGCCTTCACAGACGGAGCTACAACTGAGCCACACTCTATCTTCGAGGACAGAGATGCAACTGAGAGATGATTTTTGGTCCCCAACCAACACAAAAATGTGCCAGGTAAGTATTGCTTGTTAGTACCAATTAGCATCCAACAGAAAGACACAAAAAGATTTGTTCTTCTATATCCAACATTCCACAGTTAATCATAGCATATGATATGTTGGAGATGAAGCTTACAGCAGCCAACCAAATAATGAACAAAATGTGACTACAGATTTAAATTCCAAAGATTTACAATAAACACTTCTTTATCATCACAGTAAAAAATGTTAAAAGTCTTTCAGCATCAATTAAAAAAAAAAAAGAGGAAGTTACATCAGGATAAAACTTCCTGCCTATATTAGACTTCAAAGTCAACCTTACAGGCATGACTGACAGTAAGAACACTTATCTAAGCAACTGGATTATAGAGTTAGGAATGCAAGTCAGATCCAGAGCTACTTAACATTCAAATCTCAGGAGAAGCTACTGATGGTACAAGTCAGATACGTGATACACGCTTTGGGCAATCATGTCTTGAAAGAGACATGACTAATTGGGCAGAAGATTGTCCTGCAGTAGGTTGCCATTGCTTTCTGTGGTAGACTGGTTGCCAGCCAAGGCTATAGAACCCAATCTGTCCTATTATTTAACCAATAACTGGAGGGAAGAGAGAGATTAATATCTTTCCCAAGGATGTTTGTGTGTAAGTGAATGCAAGGAATTCAAACTTGGCTCCCTGATTTGTTGTTCCAAGCCGATATCCACTGCACCATGACACACATCTGATGGTACAAGACTCACTAATAAAAAGCTTAAATCAGTGATATTCCATTCTACTGATAGACAGTGAAGAAAATACCTAATTTCTAGTTTGTGGCCAACCAAGCAGATTTGAAAGGTGTATCTTAATTTTGAGTGTTGTCCTGCATCATGTAGCCATTACAAGTATTCATGATAGAGAATCTAGGATCTTAGCTAGGAATCAAAATATTGATTGATTTGTTTTCTACGGATTAACCCATACAGGTTATTTAAAGCCAGAAAATATTTTTAGACTGTAAGAATTATTTTTTGTTACAAATAATGATTTAGGCATACAAGTCTTACTAATTAACTAGAAGAGGTGGATTCATAATTTTCCGAAGGGTATTCGCATGTAAGTGAATATAACACCTAATGAGAATTGGAACTCTGCTCCCTTATGAACAATTCTGAGCCATTATCCATTACACCATCTGCACATCCAAGCTTGTAGCACTTGGTACTCCAAAGCGATCACCCATCTAGGTACTTACCAGGCTTAATGTTGCTGAACTTTAGTGTTTGTACAGAAACCAGTGCTTCAACAACCACTAAAAAAAAAAAAAAAAAAATTATATAAGATTAAGGAGCTCCAAAAACTCTTTTGTCTGTAAGGTCCTGCTTGGTGTTCAAAAGAATGCTAAAAAGTTTTGGGCCAAACTCACTTTATAAAATCTGACCAAATTACCAAACATACATCAGATTGTTGTTAATTTTTTTTTTTTTTTTTTTGAAGTACTTGGTTGAGCCAATAACTTTTCAATAAATCCTCATACTTAACAGAGTTCAAATGGACAATATATGGAGGCAGAATCAACCAGCTTAATTTGGAAGGGCCTGAACTGCTTAAGAAACATGGTAATATCAGTATTTGTCTATTTCTGAGATGAGGTAGTATTTACATTATTTACGCTGTTTGAACTGTTGTCCTCATCTTTATTGCCATGTTTATAATGTTCTCAAGGACATGTGACCCAACAGATATAGGCATTGGTCCGTTCCAGTGATTTGACCCAATGAGTTGTGAGTTCAATACTGTGCTACAGCAGTGCTGAACAAATAACTTAGAGAGTTGAGTTAAAGGGAGAAAACTACATGGCATCCTGAAGTGGCATCGTACACAAAAAGAGAATGATATACCCTAGTGATTGAAATAAAGGCTTAGGTTTAAAAATTCCTAGCACCTGTAGAAGGCTGGAGTGTATGTTGTAGACATGGCAATAAAGATGAGGACAACAGTCTGAACAGTGTAAATAATAGGAATATCAGTCGTTGTTGAGAAAGTATGCAAGTATGGTAAAGTAAGAGAGCTTGGGCCAGAGTGCCAGAATTATTTATAAGCATTGTAACCAAATTGAATTAGGACTTTACTCTGTACAATATTCTTACCACATCAAACTATCTCTTGTTGTGAGGTCTTGGATAAAATTGGATACTTGTAACTGAAAGAATGAAAGCACTGAAGCCCATCCTTGATGGATTGTAGGGACACAATCCTGTGATTATAGTGGATGTGAAAGAAAGAAGCACATATCTGACTACAGGTATACATTTCATATGAGAGGACTTGGTTGTTAATATTTGGAAGTACATCTGGAAAAGGTTGCACTTCCCTGGGCCCCAATATGGATGTGATGTTTGTGTCTATAAGAATACTTTGTCAAAGACAACCTGGATATTTCATGATTACATGATTAGATATCAGCATGTTTTGAAAGTGGATTATATGGTCAATAAATGAGTGAGAAACAAAAAGTGCAGAAGAATAAAAGAAAATCTATAAATGCAGAGTTAATTGCAATGTTGAGAGTTAAAACTATAATAAGAATCTGGATGGAAGGGCTATTCTTCCTAGAAACTCAGGTGTGAAATGAGAAGATGGAAAATGAGACTATTTAAAAAAATACTAAAGTATCAGCATCCCAGAAAAAAACAAAAACAGTAGAAAAATGTCTTCTATTATTTGGAGGATTGGAAGGGAGGAACAGAAGAATTAAAAGAGAGGAAAAGCAAACATTCAATCTGGTCATGTAATTGCATGTAGGCTCACACAACCACTGTATCAATTGGAGAGACTTTGTGATATTGTTACATTATATCAAGACAGAATCCTTGTTTTTTTTAGAGTTGTTTTCAGACTGTTTCATTTCAATTTCTAGGAAGAGAACTTATTGTGTAGCTTTTGGCTACATGACTACACTCATCAGCTTGAACACAGAATTTCCTCTAAATAAAGGAATATATGGGGGGTGCATATACAAGTTGGACAGTAGACGTTGATTTATTAATCTTAACCCTCTAGGGCCATACGTGTCATATTTGATACGGTATTTCCCTACAAGGAAACATTTGGTATTCATTGACTGAGCAGTCAGCACTGCTTTCATTTGAAATTTATAAAATATTTCTCTTAAAAAATTTTTCAGGAAAATATTTCTTTCAAGGCTTGTTTTCATACTGTATCAAATATGATACGAATGGCCCTAGAGGGTTAACATTGTTCATTCCGAATCATTTGCAGAATTAAAACTAAAAAAAACTTTGTGACACTTAATTTTGACTCTTAGCAGGAGGTCAGTATTTACAAGCAGAAAAATAAAGCAAAATCAGCCCTAGAAGAAGAAAAAAAAAAAGAAACAGTAGGTTGGTTAAGGACCTAAAGCAGTGGATATGATCGGATGTGGGACATTCTTGATTTTTCTCTGAGAAGAGTTCTACTACTAAAGCAACAATTCCTTGCCAAGTTTTCACAAGGAAAATATTGAGATGTATACACACATTAAGTTGTTTGTCATCTCAAAAAATATCCATTTTTTTTTCCAAGCCCCAGAAAAAAGATAAAGGTATTGAGGGAAATGGGAGAATTAGATATCATCCAACTCAATCATACAAAGCCATACATACTCAAGCACTATCAAGAAAATATGTGTAAAAATAACAGATTTATATTTCAAAATTATGATTTATATTTGCTGGCCTGCAAGAACTTTATACACTTTTGTGCAAATTAATTGAAACAAAACAAATAACATTTTCCTAGGAACTTTCACATTTTCCCTGATCACATATGTCATCTCTTGGTGTTTTTCTCTTCTGACTGCATTTTCCTTTATGTTTTAGACTGATGGATTCAGTTTATTTCTTTGCCTTGATGACACAATGGACAGTTGAAAGGCTTACACAAACAATATCTGCAATAACTCTATAAGGCTTGCTCGTGCAGTGTTACAATTTTTGTACGCTTTCTTGTAGTAATGTCCATCGCAGACAATGGCTGTAGGTCAACTAATCAACAGCCGTGATAATAGTTTCTGGATGTGATAAAAATCTGATGCAATATTTTTTAAGGCCAAACAAGTTTCATTATACACTCTGTAAATAGATTCATATTATTGCACACCACTGCAAGAGACCTAATCTGAGGAAAAAAATGGAAATCAATTACACCCTGTTATTCTAGTGGGTCTAAAACTGACCATAAGGTGAAACAAAGAAAACTAAAGCAGCAGTTTCAATTAAAAATACACCCTTGTGCAAATTAACAGAAACTTAATAAAAATGAACATCTCTGCTCATATTTCAGATACCTGAATTGTATGCAAGTATATATAACAATGTTCTTAAAAAATAAGTAAAGGGAGTAAATATAATTTATAGCTGTTCTTTTCTCTTTGTTAATGATTAAGAAATTATCAGTTCCTTCCTAGGAAGGGGTTTCTAAAATGTGCCTATCTCTAAAATAATTGCAGCTTCAAAATCTAACTGAATAAAATGATAACAATGAACTGCTAGATCAATGAATAGATCTATTTAACAATCAAACAATGAACAAAATGATTATGATTGTTGAATAGACCACTGAATAGAATGAAAAGGAAAATTACTTCATGGCAACAAAATTGAGAATTGCTAAAGCAAAGAACCAGTCTTCTATCTAAGAATGTATTGTTTAGAAGAGATAAAATTTATGTAGTACCTGGAAAGGATTGGATTACTAACAAAGGCTTTAGCGATTCATTTCTTTCCCAATGTTTCTATTTGATGGATTCAAATTATTTAACTGAAATATGAAGGTGGAGGCCTTCATAAAAAAAAAAGAAAAAAAAAAAGACTATTTAGAAGCATTTCCAACTAACATTTACATACAGTTGGAAATGCTTATCTACAGTCTATTTACAACTGGTTGATTGATTGTTTTTACCAGCATATCAAACCCTGTGGGTCATTTAATACTGAAACTGGATTTTTTTTTCTTTTATTCAGGAAGGTTTCAAAATGTTTTAAGTGGTTGTGAGGTTTTTTAAAATTGTTTTCAAAACATCACAATTTGTACAGTTTGGGAGTATTTCAAAACCTAAGTTGTATGGTTCAAAATGCAAGCTGTTTTCTATAGAAATTGCAAGCATTTTATTTTCTTCAGATAACTTATTATTTGGGACAGTAGGTATGTTTTTGAAGAGCTTGTTAAGATTTTCTTCTTGGTAATAGTTACTATGTACTTTTTATGTTTCTTGCATTCTATCAAGATATGCTTGATGGTGAGACATTGGGTGCAGTGGGTACACAGAGGTGCTGTTTCTGTCTTGTGTGTGTACAAGAGGTGATAGTGTCCAATTCTTATTTTATTGAGCACTATGTCTTGTCTACAGTCAGCCAATTGCCCTATATTCTTCCTTATTGTTTGGGAACGTGTCCCAAACTGCATGCCATTTTCTTTTGATGTGTTGTGTAATTTTGTTTTTGTAATTTGTATATGGGATTTTGATGTTGGCTATTTTAATTTTTGTTGCCTCTTTTGCCAGTGTGTTGGCTTCATGATTTCTCTTGATGCCTATATGGCTAGGAATCCAAGCCAATGTTATTTTGTGCTTTATCAACTGATAACAAGTTTCTAGGATTTCTTGAATATAGGGATGATTTGTGTTCTTTTCTTTCATTGCTGTTATAATAGACAAGGGGTTTGAGAATATTATAAACTTTCTATCTTTTGAATTTTGATGGAACAGGCTTGCCTCCCAGAGAGGCAAACACTCTCAGCAGACCTCAAGTGGAATGACTATGTCGAATCCATTGCTAAATCCGCTGCTATGAAAGTCAACTCTCTGTGCAGGGCCCGGAAGTTCTTTCCGTCTGAATCTATCCTGCACATAGATAAATCTACTGTCCGCCTGTGTATTGAGTACTGCTGCCATATCTGGTCGGGTGCCCCTGCTATTCTCCTTGGGGTTCTTGACAAAATACAGTGGAGAATCTAATGTGATCAATACTGACTTCGCTGACCACCTGCAGTCACTTTCTCACCGGCATGACGTGGCTTCCCTGTGTCTCTTCTATAAATACTTTCATGACTTCTGCTCTGATGAACTTAGATCACTGGTGCCCCCAGGTATGAATTTGCATGAGATACTAGATTAGCAACTAGGTCCCACCCTTTTACAGTGAAATTGATGAAATGTAACCGCAATTTCTACTCCAACAGCTTCTTTTCTCGCACTTCCCGCCTGTGGAATTCCCTTTTGCATACAACCTCCAGGAGTTTAAATGTATGGTCAATAGACATCTAACACTAACTCGCACCCATTCTCTCAAACACTCTTCCTATGTACCTCCTTACTTGTCTATCACCCTCCTTCTGACATTTCCTATTCCCAATCACTCTATGTAAACCCCTGCACTATAGTGGCAGTGGAATGCCTTGCTTGGGGTGATATGATTAAAAAAAAACAAAAAATGTGCCACTTTAATGGCTTTTTTAATGGCTTTTAGCTTAGCTTTATAGATGGATGCATTATTTGGTAGCCTGATATTTGCCTCTCAATTCTTTGTACATATTTTTGTCATTTCTCTTTTTTTTTTTGTACCAATGGTAAGTTTATGTAATGTCTGGAAATTGTCCATAGAGCTACCTTATTTATTATGACTGGTGTTACATTATCAGGATCTTTGTTTTGTTCTAGTGCTTCAGTAATTTGAAGTCCAAGTGAAGGGATTCTATAAAATTGGATATATTGAAGTTCATGTATGCTGAATTATTTGGATTGGATTGTAGTTTTAGTGCATATTGGAGTGATAATTTTTCCTATCTTAGAGATATAGGTTTCTATATAGAGACTTTGCATGGAAGGCTCCAAGACTTTGTATGGTTGGTAGATTTTTTTTTTAAGATAGGATTTATGTGTGGCACTAAATAATGCATCTATAGTCTAATTTTGATTTGATGCGTGAAATATTCGAAATATTACTTTTTGGCCAGCTTCCCAAATCAGTTTTGATGTTACTTTTAGAAGCTTCAAAGCCTTTTGGAATTTTTGTTTAAGGTAATCAATATGTGCTTTGAAGTTAAGCTTGCTATCTAGTATGATTCCTAGATATTTGTTGGACTATAAGAATTAAGTGTCCATTTAATTTTACTTCTGGATTGAGGTGGTACATTAATTTCTACAGAAATGTATACAAACAATTTTTGGAGAAGAATCCATTTTCATTTGTCCATTTTTCTATCTGAACATTTTTACTTATCTTTCAAGGGAAGTTTCAATCCCTGTATTAATGGATTTAATACTACTATTTATTTTGACAATAACGTAACTAATAAAATGCTACCTTGAAGTACTCCCGATTCCTGCTTGTGGGTGTCTGATGTGTTTCCATTTCGTACTTTGAATGTTTGGTTTGATAGGAAGTTTTGGATGAATATAACCATTCTTCCTTTTATTCCCATCTTGTGCATGTCTTTTAGGATACTATACTTCCATGTGGTGTTACATGCTTTTTTGTCATCGAAGAATATTGATACAACATAATGACCTCAAACAAAGCCATCACAAGTAAAAGATTCTTGTTATACAAGTTTATCATTGGTTCCGTAGTTTTTCCGAAGTCCACTTTGGGAGCTAGATATGAGATTATTTCTCTATCAGTACCACATTAATAGAGCATTTACCATTCTCTCCATTGTCTTTCAAATGCAAGATGTTAGTGCAATGGGTTCGTAGTTTGTTGGGTTGGAATGGTTATTATCAATTTTAGGAATTGGAACAATGACAGACTCAAGCCACAATTTTAAAAATTTATTTGAACAGCATATATCACTGAAGATCTGGAGAAGTATTAGACTTTTTTTGGCAGGGGTTTTAAAAATTGGTAATGAATTTCATCTGGACTGGGTGCAGAGTTTTTACTTTTGTGATAGTAAAGAGAATATTGTATTTACAGTTAAACAGAAAACAAAAGGTTCTTGTAGTAGACGGATGTGGTTTGTTAACAAAAAGATATTTGAACCAAAAATGGATTTCTTCCCTTAGATAGGGACAAACAAAAAAATTATGTCTACTTACAGCGTAGATATCCTCTACATGAAAGTTAAGTTTGAAGTGAATATCAGATATTTTTTTGTTTCATAACGTCTTTATATTTTTTAAATTTAGGAGTGAAGGGATTTGTTAAGGAGTTTCATTGAATTTCTCTTGCTATTAGGTTTTTCTTTTTTTTTTTCCAGTGCATTTATTGTCATTTGCTTTAGTTAAGTGTACTGTTGGATTTGTGGTGTTTTTCAATTAATTTTCCTTATTACTTCCTATGTTTTATTCATTGGGGTTGTTGTTTAGTCTGGAGATGTAGTTTTGCAAAGATTCTCTTTTCGATTTTTAATTATACATCATGCATTTGCTTGAGCTTGCTTGTAGTTATGTAGGTTGATTGTGGTTGGCTTGTGTAAGAATATATTTAGCATTTTTTCTAGGTTTAAATGCTTTTCTGCATTCTACTGTAAACAAGGGTTTTGATTTGATATGTGGTTTAAAGGAAGATTTGTGTATTATCTATTTACAACTGGTTCTTTGTGATAATTGGTGCCAAGAAAATATAGTAAAAATATAAAAGTATTCACAATTAGATACATGTATTGAAATAAATTACATGGGAAAAGGAGGAATTTAAGAGATCTGAGTTTTAAAATAAGTGATTTAAAAGAAAATCCGAAACATTGAAACTGAAAGAAATGGAAAGATTTTTTAAAATCTAACTGTACAAAATATATGAACGAAATGGTAACGAGCAGAGAAAAATGAAAGGGCACAATGAAACGAAAGGTTAACAAGAAACAAAATAGGAAAAACCTTCATAAAAAAGATAAAAAAAAAGTTTATTTAAAAACATCTAAATATTGATTAAAATTCTATATATTAGTACTGTTGGGCTAGAACCTTTTTATAGTTAAACAGAAAACAAAAGATTCTTGTAGTAGATGGATGTGATTTGTTAACAAAAAGATATTTCAACCAAAACTGGGTTTCTTCCCTTAGATAGGGACAAACAAAAAAATTATGTTTACTTACAGTGTAAATATCCTCAATATGAAATTTTGCTTAGCTTTCTACAATGTTAAAGTCAAATCAATACGATTTAAACATTTAAAAGACAGCAATGATTATAATTTTAAAACTGAAAGATATTTCCTTCTCAAAATTGCATTTTCTGTTTCCTCCGTGTTGATCCTTTACTTTACACCAAGTTAAAACTATTTATGTACTCAGCCGAAAAATATATGAAAATTTGGAGTTTTACAATAGATACTGCAACCAGAAATAATCATTGTTTTTTCAATGTTATTATTGATTAAAGTACTCCAGATTTTGAATATTAAAAATAAATTTAAATTTCATAAAAGTTAATAGGGGGGCCCAGTTTGGTACATAAATTCATTGTAAATTACATTTTCCCAAACAAGTGAAAATATATATATTTACAGATATGTTTCTTAATTTTTTTTTTTTTAATTTGTAATCTAGAATGCTTAAAAAAACAAAAAAACAAAAAAAAAAAACAAAAACAAAAAAAACAAAATATCCTGATTATGAATTAATTTTTTTTACATTTTAAGAAATCACCAGTGTATCAGCATATTTTGTTTAGTCTTACATTCGGGAAGGAGGGTTAACTTACAAAGCAAACTGGACTCCCATATTAACTTTAATAAATTTTTTTAAAAATTGCTTATATATTCATGATCTGGAGCATTTAGTAAAATAAATAAAGATAAAAAAAAAATTATTATTTCTGAAGGATTAAATGCTTCAAATTTTGCTCTTTGATAGAAATCTGGTTTCTTATAGAGTAATGAAAATGTAATCTGATGTTCTCAACTGCTCCACCTTAAGTGACTATCAGGAGTCATTGTAAGACACGTTTCCATGATACTCTGACCTTTTGAAGAAAGAAAATTCTCAGATTTATTGCAAAGTGGATTTTCTTAATTTCAATGCAATTGAAAGAGAGCAGAGAGTTATTCTAGTGATCTAGATGATGCAGGTTCTACAAGGATACAAATGAACCAATTATCACTAAACTTGACTGTCATCAATCTTTTAATCAAACCATACAGCAGTGTCTATCTGAATATATCATTGAGACACTTTAATGATTGCAGCCAGAATTGTTAAAGAGCTATTGTCCCTCTGACCTTTTCTTTACCTTTGTGACTTTCCAACATCAAGTTTTCAAGATTACCAGAAATGATTTACATACAATGTCTGAAATTTTCCAAAAGGTAAAATAATAAAAATGATGTATTAAAAGAGGGGAAATTTTGCCTGATCCCCAAGAAAGGAAAATGTCAAGCTGTGAGGAGAAAGATATAGCAATGAACTTTACAATTAGAGTAAAGTTCTAAAAGAAAAAAAAAAAGCTTATCAGAAAAATGTTGATGCATTAAAAAAAAATTCAGTTGTCTAAGAGCATTAAAGAAATATGGTTTAGTTGTATGAAGAACATAGTCTAAAAGAACAAGGAATGGATTTATTATTAATCCAACATTTTAATTTTTTCAGACATCATTGTAGTGGACACTGGTATTTGAAATATGTTGATAGCTCATTTTTATTGTAAACAGTGTGTTTTACATCTATTGGTCTGTGCATTCAAGAAAAAAAAAGTGCTCTTTGGCAGGATTCGAACCTGTGTCCCCCTTTGTGGCTGAGCTGTAAAGCATGCCAGACCAAAAAGTGGTTTTCTCTCCAAAGGGAAACAGGTTCAATTCCTACTGAAGAACACATTTTCTTTAAGATTCCTCAATGTGTGAGAGCACTAGATGTAATACACACTGCTTAGAATAAAAATAGGCTATCAATTTCAAATACATGTGCCCACTATAACAATATATATATATATATATATATATATATATATATATATATCATTGAATGTAACAGCAAGGGAAATATTTTTTCATTCAGTTTTTCTAATGCCTGACAGACAAGGAAAATATTTGCGAGGTGTTCAAATCCAATTAAATATGTATATATATTTCCTACATTACTGTTCAAAACAGTAATGTAGGAAAGTGAAAAAAAATAAAAATAAAAAATCACAATTGAAATTTCTGCTGCAAATTTTTAAGAGGGAAATCATCAGGTTACAAATAATTAAAGCAACATTTATTCCAATTGACTTATTTGTATCGGACTTATTCTTTGTCTTAAAATAAATTTTT
The DNA here is from genome assembly GCA_037127315.1 of Ascarosepion bandense. Taxonomy (NCBI): domain Eukaryota; kingdom Metazoa; phylum Mollusca; class Cephalopoda; order Sepiida; family Sepiidae; genus Ascarosepion; species Ascarosepion bandense. The sequence continues at coordinate 702,851 of JBBBDQ010000774.1, forward strand.
GTAGTTAAAAAAGAAAGAATTCATTAAAAATTGTTTCAAAAAGTAAAACTAAAAAAAAAAAATGACTATATCAAAATGACTGTCAGTGAAATAAGTTGAAATATATCAGCTCAGAAAGACTTATTTCTGAATGCACAGAATAGTGCATTTAAAGTGTTAACTTTCCATATCAAATTCGTAAAAAATTTTAATCAATTCTAGAACAAAGATTTTCAGAAAACTAAATGCCTTCTTATTGTTATCTTTATCAATTTATTCTTCAGCTTTATCATGCACTTTATACTTGAAAGATGACAAAGAAATGCTGACAAACAAAACCTAATGAGAAAAAGCGATCGTGTTTATATTAACTGGATCAGTCCATTTCCAAAATGCTATATACAGACATGCTGAAAACTGATCCAACTGATGTATTAACACCCATTTTTACATGTTTCAAATTTTGAAGAAATAATGATTCTCTTTCTTCAAAGATTATACCTCTGAAGAAAGCAGAAGAAAGGATGAACTGAAACCTTGTGCAACAGCATCAGAAAGAACATAGGCATTCGTCTAAACAAAATTTGAACTGTTAATGACTTGTCAAAGATAGTAAATGTATTGCAATTTCAAGATTTGTTTGGACAACTGAATCCTATCATGTCATTGATGCTAATCAATTCTACAACTTTCTTCTGATGTCTAATTTATAAGGAAGAGGAGAAGTGATTTTCTGAAAAAGACTGAATTGTTTGAAATGTTGTGGAAGCAACATCAATAGTATGAAGGAATTCAATTGTCTGAACAAAGTTTGAAGTGAAAATTTTTGTTTTTAATCAGTAACAAATGTATTGCAAAATTAAACAATTGATTCTTCTTGCTATAAAACAAATTTTTAAACAGGTCTGATTAACAGAGAATTTTGAAACATGATTCAAGCACAATACTTACTGTAGCAACAGATTGGAGAAGTAAAATGAGCCTAAATTATTTCCATTTTTTTTTTTCCCTTAGTGAAAATATGCAATCCAAGAAACCACTGTTGAGATTGAAATTTTATGAAACTAATGAAGAAGTCCCATGGATCCATTCAATTTCTCTGATTGCTAGTTTTTATGATTTGGGATACAAATTTTTCTACATGAAAACCGACTGAATATTTTCATTACACAAGATATCAATATAGTTAAATAATTCAAAATAATGTACTTTCTTGCAAATCTATTCACAAATTTCAGAATAGACATACAAGAGAATTATAGTGCTATTTTTAAAACTTAAAAATGACTAGAAATGTAAAAATTATTAATATTAAAAAAAAAAAAGGCACTTTTTGCAAAAGTGATTAATTAAATACAGACAAAATGAATCACTGACTTTAATGTTAACATATTTGTTTCTTAAATAACTTACACAGCACCAAATTTGTATATCTTGCTTAATAGCTAGCTTTGTAAGTATGCTAATGTAAAGAAATTAAGGGAGATAATCTTTGGCAAAAAAAATTACTTCTCTTGACACCTAGGATTTTTTAATATAACAGTTTTAAAAAAGAAATTGGAAGAAAGATTTTAATTTTTTTCAAAAGTGATAAATACTAGTAAAAATGTATTAGTTTAAAAAACTGTTCAATTATGTGTTAAAAATATTAACAGAGTTAAAAAAAGACTTGAAATATTCTTAAATTCCTATATATATAAAAAAAAAGGAAAAAAAAAAGAAAAAAGGGGGATTGGTTCTTTTAAAAACTTCAGATAATGAAACAAAGGAAATTATTATTTGAAACTTTTAAAAAATAGAGAGCTTTTAACTTTGTAAATAGGTTGTTAAAAATGCACCAGCCTGATTTTTGAGCACAAACTTATTCATTTATCAATTTGTTTTTAATATTTTTGTTTTCTTCTAATTTTTTTATCAATTTCATGGAGATATTTTTCTTATTTTGAATAAAATATTTTTAGAAGAGTAGTCATAACTTGAAAAATAAATCAACACTAAAAAATATTTTTTTTAGTTTTCATGATGACTTATTTATTTTTTTCCAATAGAATATACCGTTTCTGTATTTATCAAGTAAGGAACAAATACCCACATTGCCATAAAGAGAGACCATCTCCTAGGTGAGAGTTATGACCATGACAATTTTACTTTCACACTTATATAAAATACATGTATGTACAATTATTGACACACACACAAGCAGTTGGAAAGTTGATGACAATAAGGAATAGTTTACAACAAACTAAAATGTGGGTATTGCGAAGGGAGGGAACAGTTATAAAAATATATATATTTTGCTTGTTTTCTTTTGCAGTTTTCTTATGAACAGGAAAGAAAAAAAAACCTCCGGAAAGTTCAGTAACTTTGTTAAGTTACTGACCCTTTTCATAAATAAGTATCAACATTTTTTTTTTACAGTTTCTTAAGGAAAATTTTTTCCCTTAATATTGTTTTGCAAAAATCATTTTTCAGTTTTTATCATATTGCAAAGAAGTTATTCATGTTTGTTATTAGCTAATGACAGACAATTATATTGTGGTCACAGTTTGGTATCATATATAAACACAATATTTGACAACAAAAACCTCTAATCTTTTACCATCTTAATCTTGTATATCTAGAAGACAATTTTGGCAGCAATAAATAAAGTTCTAGAGATAATAGAAAAATAATTTTCCTTCACTAGCTTACAGGTATGTATTAAACATTTGATTATTTTATAAAACTCAATGTCCATTTTCTTTTTTATTTCATAATGTGTGTTTAGAAACATTAATATTGTGGTAATCTGCAACAATCATTTTGAAAGAAATTAAGAAAATTAGAGATATTTTCTTTGTGTTGATTCTTGTTCTTCATACTAATTTTTTTTTGTTTAAACATTTTCACAAAAATGTAATTTCTTGAACCTATTATCTACAAGATAAATTTCCATCATTTGCAGTTGAACCATAGACCTGCAATAACAGAAAACAGTATTATTTTTAAAATCCCTCTTCAAAGTGAGTTACAGATCACTATCCTCTCCACACCCACCCACAAACAAAAAAAGTCAAATGTAAATAGAAAAATGTTTCTTTGCAATATATACAGATAGATTAATTTTTTGTTTTAAAACTCAGACCGCTGTCCCAAATTCATCGATAGAGCCTGGTTTTGGTAAAGAGAGTTTGCCAGAGGTATCTGACTGAGATATACTTGAACAGCTATGAAGTCGTGGAGGTTTTTTTGGTGGGATAGCCACAAGTCTGAGACTTCCAACTGAAGCACTTCTTTTATTGTGGTCTTCCACTGAACCTGGATGTGAATTTGCAATGGAAAAAGAACGATTATATATTCTGTCCTGGGGTAAAATATTCACATTGGATGGAGAATTTAGAGTCATGCTATTTGAAGAGTCATAGGTATAAGGGTGGAACGAGTGAATAGAATTGAATGTACCAGGATGTCTAGGATAAGTTGATGTACAAAGATGGGGAAATACTTCACTGTTGTGATCCCAGGTGTCATTTCTAGGATTATAACCAACAGGTGGTTCAAGAAGAGGACAAGCTAATTCAGATAAATTGGAAGAAGTATCATTTCGAGACGCCTCTGTCCAAAACATGCCATTGTTGTCTGATTGGTAATCAAGGTTTGTGAGAATAGTACTTGGGGCATTGACTTCAGAGTCAAGAGGGTCTGTACGGAAGGACATGTATGTGCCACCATTTGGTAAATGTCCCATTTTTTCAAGTAGCGGTTCTATCTTGTCAAGAGGTTTTTTTAAAGAATCATAAAATGGTTCCATTTCATCATTGTCTGCTTGTTCAAGTGGGCATTTATTGTTGTCTGCATCCAGTTTGTAATCACCATTTGACTCAAAGTGTTTTTTTATTTTTAGTTTCAGCTCCTCTTCTCGTTCTTTTTGATGTTTGGTGAATCTTCTCCAAAAAATAAATGCCAGAACACTAAGAAAGATAAGTCCAACCAGTACACAAATTGGTACAATAACCATCGTGATGTTGGCATCTTCATTATCATCGTCATCATTATTTCTATCTATTCTTGGCTGAGTAAAAAATTCCATACCTTTAATGGCCAACGTGTATGTAACAGAATTTTGAGAAATAGGATTCTGAGCCACACACTTATACTGACCAACTTTTTCGGAATTTAAATTTTCTATAAATATATGAGAATTTTGACTATTAACACCTCCAGTCTCTTGAATGAAATAGCCATTTATATTTTTCAATGCCCTGTCTTTAAAGAACCATGTGATATTAGCCATTGGGTCAGACTGGACTTTGCATATTAAGGTGACATTTTCCCCCTTGTCGACATAAATTTTGATGCTGCTAGAGTCCATCAGAACACGGCATGCAAACCAGCGATGCTCTACAGAAAGAAATGGCATGTACCTTATTTGAATTGGAGTATTGCATTTGGGTACTTGTATTTTGTTTGTCCAATTCATATGTACAGTTCTGATATAGTCTACAAGCCATCTGAGTTTGCAGTCACACTGCCAGTGGTTGGAATACAGTAGTAGTGTCTTTAGATCATGTTCTAAATCCTCAAAAAGTGAAGGTGGAAGGTTGAGAAGACCATTGTGCTGAATTTCAAAGTGTTGCAATTTTACCAGACCTGAAAGGGCTCCTGAATCAACTTGGGATATGTGGTTTCCACCAAGTTTCAACATTGTCAGATTGTTTAAATTGAAGAATGCATCTTTTCGAATGATTTTAATGCGGTTACCTTCAAGAGAGAGAGCGAAGTGCTCTCAGCTCCATTAAGGCTGCAGTGGGCACTTCACTCAAAAGGTTACCCCATAAATTAAGATATTGCAAGTTTTTGAGGTATTTGAAGGTTTCGCGGTGGATCGAGGTAAGAGAATTGTTGCCAATTGTCAGGTTGTGCAAATTAACATATTTAGAGAAGTGGGCTGATGGTCGCCACAGTTCTAGTTTGTTGTGGTCAAGATTAAGCTGCCAGGTGTTGATTTGCAAATAAACAGGAACAGCTGGTAAACTGAAATTTGCACAATTGACCTTGAAAATGTCATTTTCCTTGTTAATATGACATACTTGCTGTTGTAGAGCCTGCCCAACTGAAGAGAAACCAAGCAGAACAAACGTGAAAAATATAGCTAATTTATCCATGATAAAATAACGATGAATAGCTGAAGAACCTATTGAGGTTTTTCTTTGTCTAACAAAGAGGTGAGACAACATAACTGTGCAAAGAGTTTTCTTGGAAGCAAAAATTGCTTAGACTTGATTGGTTCCACAGAAACATGTTGACTTTCTGTTGAAGTTATTTTTGTTACCTACAATCAGAATAAAATAAGCATTAATTCATATTAAAAAAATAATTCATTATATATAAATATACAGATGAAGGGTTAGTATTAGTTACCTCCTCTAAATCACTAAACAGAAAAGTTTCCAAATATTAAGAACATTGATTGCTTTCATGTTTTTAACCAAACTAACACCTTTAAAAACTAATACCTGTAAACATCATAAAGAGAAACATTGATTTCTCAGGAGTAATTTTTAGTAATTAATATTATATTGGATTAGGTACCTCCATTAAATTGCCAAAAAACCCAGCATAGTATAAATAAAAAAGGCCCCAAACTTAATAAAAACAAACTTTTACCATCAAAATGTTTATTATTATTAAGAGGAAAGATCAAAGTAGTTTTTAATTATTTAAAAAAAAATTTAATCCCTTCTAACATGTTTGAAATTTTGACAGAAAATCTGAGCTAGTGGCTAACCAAAATGTTGCGATAGTTTCACTCACTTTTTTCCAGTGACAATCATTAATTTGGAAATTAATTTGGAAATTCTCACAAAAATCAAATAATTGTTGGATTTTGATGAAACTTTCAGTACTCATTTGCAAATGAATTGTAATATTTTTGAAATTATTTTTTTTTTTAAATCTTGGTAAAAAAATATTTTTTTTTACATTTTGTTACCACCGTCCATGTAAATCCATGTAATTTTAATAAATTTTACTTTGTTGTGGTAAATGATTTTATTAGTTAAATGCAGAACTCATTGGGGAATATAAATCATTTATTCACTTTAAGATTTTGCCTCTGTAACCGAAAATCTGCTCGGAAGAGTAAAATAAAAATGCAATAAAACTGATATTTAATTTGATAAGCTTTTAATTGCTTGAACAAATAAGAATTAAGGACATATTCTGAAGGAAAAAATTTCTTGATTTCTAATGAAACTTTAAAAAGAATTGTTTTTTTTTTTTTTTAAATTATAATTTATAAAGTTTCAAAAATATTTAAGAATATTCCAAAGATTTGTTGTGGTTAGATTTTTAAATCAAAAATTGAAGATTATATTGCCTATTGAAAACTGAAAAGTTTAATACAAATTGTTTGGCCTTCATATTTTAAAAATATTTAAATGTTTTTTTTTTGTGTGTGTGTGTGTATTTGAAGTTTTTTTTATGGTAATTTCTATGTGCAAATTAAAAGGTCAGAGTTTCCTCCCCTTACCCCCCCACAAAAATTTGGACAACAATTTTGTCACTTGTGAATGCCATACACTTATCGCTAATCAACAACTTGTCAACATGTTTTCATATACGCTGGACAGGTCAAAAAGTTTAACTATGATTAAGAAATAGTTTTATTCTAAATTTCACACTATAAATAAGTAATACTTGTGTAAATCAGATTAATTTAACATAAAATTTGCTAATTTTCCAAAAATAATGTGTCACAGATGTATATTTTATTTTTGCAAGTTTTTTAAAACCGAGAATTAACTTTTTTTTTTACAAATGTGTTGATTGCTTAAAAATGGCCGAAAAATTGAAAGATTAAAAATTTTAAATTTTAAATTCCAATCAAAATAATTTCTGTTTGAAATACACCAGAGTATTTTGCTTTAAATAGTAAATTTAATCATTTAGCTTTCAATTAAAACTAAAATAAAAGTTTCACGAAAACCTTTTTTATTTTTAAAAACAATTTAAAATTTAGATATCGAAAATGAGTGCAGAGGTACCTATATTGGATGAACCTCATGGGTGGGCAAGAGATTGGTTTCTTCACAGAAATAGCCAACTAGTATGACTTAAGACATTGAGGAAATGGTGTAATGTTTTGGGTTAGTATTGGAGGTAGTAAAATTATAAGTCATTAAAAATAATGATGTAAGATAAATGCAGAGAATTATTATAAATTCTTGGACAGGACAGGTTTTGAGGGCTATAAAATATTTTTAAACTAAGATTGTATTCATTCAAATAAAAAAAAAAAAATGTTCCGTCATACTCTGCAAAGCTCATTGTTGCCCACCTTGTCAAGAATATTATGAGTATAAATTAATGAGAGATACTAATCCAATAGAGAACTTGTGAGCTGCTATTAAAATAGATTTATATAGGAATGGAAAAGTATATATACAAAGAAAATCTCTACTTCTATGGAAAGTGCTCAAACAAACTATATTCTTTTGTTCTGCCTGGTCTAACCTTCAGGGCTAGGACCTACTAAGCTATTTACATAATAGCAAACCACCCACATCCCATCTGTATTCCATTGGTGAGAAGTTCCACATAAACAGCTTCTTCCCATCAACCACTGGATTGTGGAACAGACTACTAAAAGAATATTCCCCCAGATCAATACAATCTTAACCTGTTCAAGTCTAGAGTTAACCATTATCTTCCCCTCCTATTCCTAGGCCTTGTGCAGAGTGAAACACTTTAAAAAAAAGTTTGAGGATAATATGCTGTCAAAATTACACAATTTACATTTCAACTGATAACCTTCAGAAAAGTATATAGTAATAAAAAAAAACAAAACATTATGTCAGCTAAAGAGATGATTGCAATTGAGTTCATATAACAGATAATCTAACATGAAACAAAAGCAACAAATTTATTTGGAGTTAGTATCCAAAACATGGTCCAGGCTTTCAACTGAAAATGAATCAACCAAAGACGGGTGGAAAGTTTTGACAAGCTGACAAATGTAATCCACTTCATATGTGTAAGGCATTGGTATAATGGTTCAATACAAGCAATGAACGTACCTATTCATCTAAACTGTACACATTTTTTTGTTTACCTCTAATGACTGCCTTCAAAGTTTTAAAAAGTTTGAAGCCAACTGGCTTATTAATGTTTTTTTTGTTCTCAATTTCTGATTTATGTACAAATATGAAATGGAAAACAAAGATTTTTATAAAGTAAACTTGAAAAGATCTTATTCTTATTTTATATACATGAGAGTTAACATGGGAGGAAAGCTGTTTAAATACAAAACCTGTGGTAAAAGGTTCTCTCAGTTTAACTTTAATCTCACAAAAAAGTGAATGTGAAACAAGAGTTAGGTTCTATAACCTGGTCACTAGCAAACTCCACCCAGTCCTCTAGCTTTCTGTTGTCAAGCCCTGAAGCATTGTTAATTCCTGTTCACTTATATCAGAAAAAACACCATAAAATCATGTATACTCAATTCTGGAGAAGTGATTTTCCAAGCTCAGATATGGCACAAGGCTGAAAGTGTGGAGTACCCAGTCAGGATGGAACTCACTAGTCAGTTGCAATTATTCTAGCAAGACAAGCTTGTTAACTGTTACACCATGTCGAAGTGTCCTACTCAATTCTGGAGAGAAGTTGTACTGTTGTGATAACTGCACCAATTGCATGTCTAGATAAACTTATAAAAAAGAAAAAAAAAGATTATATACATATACACAGTGGAGAAAAGAGATTTTGCAAAAGGACAAACAAAAAAAAACCTATTTTAGGGCTCATACTGGTGAGAAATCATTCTATAATATATGCAAAAAGATATTTACATGACAAGACAAGCTACAGTGCTATAAGTGGAGTTATTCAAGAGAATAGCCACATAGTAGCAATCAGTGTTACAAGAGCTTTTTATATATATATATATATATATATATAAATATATACACACACATCGCTCATTCAGTAATGAGTTAGAGCACTCTGGCTATTGGGCATGTATAATGATAATATACACACTAAAAAGTCTGCCTTCTACCGAGCGCCCATAGACCAGAGGCAGAATCGCCAACTGACGACAATTCGGTTGGGTTTCAATTTTGGGTTAAAAGCAATGAGTCTTCTAACTGTACTGATGAGCTGTGATACAGCAAAACATCTGTCTGCGGATGACTATATATATTTCTACACACACACAGTTTTTGCACCCTGTTGTCAGAAAAATGTTATCTCTTCACTGATTGCCACATGACAATATACACACTTATTGCTTTTCAGCCCAAGCCCAGCCTCATTCTGGCATAATATAATACTTGAACTGTTAATATTTCATGGTCACTAGTTAAAATACATCTTTGTGTATTTTGGAAGGTCTAGTCAAACCATCAAGCTGACTGACTTACTAAGCCATATAATGATGTAGTGGACATGGTAGTAAAACTTCCTTGCCTGCTACTTGATTCCTTCTTGACTCAAGCAACTTTAGGTGGTTTACCAAACCTGCTTTTGAGAGAATAAAATATCCACATGCAATACTTCATTTTTTGTTGGGCAAATCTACATACTATAGAATTTTCACTAAACACTTTGTGGTTTGCACTGGTGTTAGGGTGAACTGTAGTTGTTGGTTCTCAGTTGGCTGCATCAGCTATATTCAGATCAGTAGACCAAATTAACACCATCTTGATTTCTCACTGAAAATCAAAAGCCAATTTTTCAGAAGGCAGAACAATTGATTATAATAATAAATGACATAGCACATAAGATCTGTAACTGTCAAATTTGTCTCTAGCAGGGTAATTTTGCTGACCACTTGTTAGGAGTGGGGGATCAAAATGAGCAAGATAACTTCCCTAATGCAGTCATTTTTTTTTTTTGTCTATCTACTTGCAACTAAAACATCACTGAAAGATGTTTGAAGGAAGGAACTATTTTTTTTTTTTTTTTTACTCAAAATCTTGTCTTCTTGCTTGTTCTCAATTAGTCAATCCAAAAACCAATGAAAAGATTTTGCCACAGCTTGTACCTTTTACTTTCTTGTATGTCCTGTGATCATCCACTGATCCTGTCAATTAAATCCTATTTCAATATGTATTTCCAACAACCTGTGTGGCTATTTATTAGTTAAGCAGTATTTTTTTTTTATAGTTCTTAAACATGAATTACACTTTATTCTACGATTCTAATGTTACAAACTCATTAGGTCTGTTTACATCATCATGTTCTATTGATGTAAAAGTTTTGAAGAGATGTCTGGACAAAAAGATTGCAGCCACATGCTATACACAAACCACCCTGTATCGACAACTAGAATCCAATGACAAGCAGGAGCAAAATGATTGAAAGCTGTATGAAAGTGTTCTCACTAAAAGATGCTAGATAACTTAACCCAGTAGGAAAGCTCCTCTACACTTTGGCAGGTGTTTTGATACTAATGTTATCGGATGTCTAGCCACTTTCTTCACAAGAAAAGACTGGTGGGGGGGAATTAGTTTACTCACATAACCCAACCATATGACAAATAGTACTAAGTTATATAGTACCAATAAACCTCAGAGTGACCTTATATATGTCAATGTCTAAAAATGCAGACATTCTAAAACAAAAGTTTTAAACATTTTAATAAGTCTTTAAGTGGATTTAAAACTCACATTAAATTTTAAAATGATACTTTTCAGACACTATTTTCATAAAATCCTGTTCCTATAATTATGTTTCTAAGCCTACTTTAAGCACAAACTTTTAACTCCCTAGTTTTATATGTAAAAACAGGTGAAGAGCCTAGAAATTTAACTTCAGATGTTAGGAGAAAAACATTTTCTAACCCACCCCACTTTGCAACATTGGTAGAGACTATAAAAAGATGAGAATGCCGGCATGTGCTTCAAATCTAAGTTACTGGTGGAATGAAGGAAAAGGAAGAGAAAAAAATAAGAGAGAAGATCAAAGAAAGATTATCAGCAGCAAGGAGTAATGAAATTGAGGAAAAAAAAAGTGCTTCAAATGAAGAAAGAAGGAGAGCTTGGGAAATTACAGAGCAATCACAATCATCACAGTTAAAAAGAACAAAAGAGGACATTTTAATTTTTGAACACCATTTATGCTTCTTTCTCAACTCTAATTAGATGTACCATAATCCATAAAAAAAAGTTTTTGTATGTAATTTAAAAAAAGGAAAAATTGATTATCTTGCTGGACCAAGCATTGTTTAATAGATTCTGTATTTCTTAATATCAAGGGTATTAGATTTGTAGTTTTAAAAATGTATATTTATATAAAAATATAAAGTATATAAAAGCAATATTTATATAGAAATATATAAATGCTGACATAAAAACAGATTTTGAAAAATCCAGGTGGGGGGAAAAATTTCAGTTAATGATAGCATAAAAAATACAATGAACATTTTTTTTATGTTATACCATAAGGATTTTAGGAATCATGGTTCTCCACAGATTCCTTTCCTTTATTATCTGTGCCAGGATTTCTTGATACTGGAGTGCTTTCTCCATTGCTTCCTTTAGTTCTTGAATTCTAAGTTGTCCTTCTAGACCAGTTGTCATCCAAGGTTTCTATTTAAACAATAACTAGTAGAGGAGAAGTGATGAATTCATGAAATTCCTAAAGGTATTTGTGACAGTGAATGCAACACATTACTAGAGAGGAATTTGAACTTTTGCCAATTCCATTCTTCATGTCAATGACTGAAACTTAACTTGAAATTAAGTGCTAATATAAAGTAATGGAAAGATTAACATTTTAATGCTTCTTCATGGGCTGTGTCTCTTCAGGACATAGATGATTATGGACTTCCACTTGGCTCTGTCTCTTTCAACATTCTTCCTCTTAGTATCTCTCCCAAAACCCGCTCTGCTATCCATTTGCTCAGTCCTATGAAGTAGGTCTTGCGTTGCTTTCACTTGTCTCTTTTTTCCTCTGTCCTGTGAATATTAAATTTTCCAGGCTCTCCTTCCTCATTTTGTTCAACATATAAATACAAATAATGAAATTGTTTCTAATTCAACAATTTGTCTCATTCCTTTATATGGGTCAGAAGAAACTAAAACTTGATCATTTCTAACAAAGGGAGTCATTTTTACATATTACATTAGCAATATACAAAGTGTTCAGGAGTCACCCCCTTTTTACATATATAAATGGACTTGTCTAAGGTATACAAATGATCCTGCCTACAGAGTTGGTCAGCAAGAATATAGACTTATTACCCGGACTTACTTCTTATCTCCAAGATTGTATATATTTGACTCCTACTAATAAGTATTCCTAGTATTTCTGAATCTACTAACCGTGTACAGGTTGTAATTATCTTGTTCAATATACTTACATTTTTCCTCTCATATCTATTTTGCGTTATTATATTGTGTGGTTTTTAACAAGAATCCACAACACAAAGAGAATGGGAAAATTCTTAAAGAGTGAATTTTTTCAAGTTTGACAACATTATCTTCCTTAAATAGATGCAGAAGCCTCACATTGTTGTCAATAAAACTTTTTGTACTTTAACAATCTTGTTTTTAAAATAAGATATCACTCAATAAGTTCCAGGCCTGACATAGATGGCACCACTAATAAAATATCCATGATTTTTATGAAATATTAACCTTCAAATGGCATGTGACAAAATTTAGGCCCAGTCCAATTATTAGTTTACAAATTAGTTATTTAAGTGAAGCTACTGTGGCAAATTTTCAAAACAATGGAAAAATCAGAATTGCTTTCTGATGAGAAAAAATACTGTTCAAGCAAAGCAGTGGTTTGATAAGTGCTATTCAAACTCTGCTCCGTCGAAAACAACAGTTAAGAGGTGGCATGCTGACTTTAAATGTCATCGTACAGACACAAATGATGAGGAATGCTCAGCTCTCCCAAAATCGGCAGTTGTTTTCAGAAAACACCAAAAAATTCAAATTTGTTTTGGCTGATTGTAAATTGAAGTTGCATGAGATAGTAGAGGAGTTGAACATATCAGAAGGCAGTGTATTTATCATTTTCCATGAACATTTGTCAATGAAAAAGCTGTGTTCAAAGTGTGTGCCGCGTTTTCTCACAGTCAATCAAAAACAATTCAGAGTGTTGTTTGCAATTGTTTCAATGCAACAAGAATGAGTTTTTGTGTAAATATGTGACAATGGATGTAACATGGATCCACCATTTTACTCTGGAGTCAAATCAGCAGTCAGCTGAGTGTATAGCAGCAGGTGAAAGCCTTCTGAAGGGACCAAAAACGCAACAATCAATAGGTAAGGTTTTGGCCTCTGTATTTTGGGATGCGCAAGGTATTTTGCTCATTGATTACCTTGAGAAAAGAACCATTAATAGTGAATATTATACAGCATTATTGATGCATTTGAAAGAAAGAAATTGCCAAAAAATAGCCACAAATCAAGAAGAAAAAGTGATCTCTCACCAAGACAATGCACTGTGTCACAAGTCGAACGTAACAATAGCAAAACTACATGAATTGCATTTCGAATTGCTTCTGCATCTACCCTATTTTCTAGATTTGGCCCCTGGTGACTACTGGCTGTTTGCTAACCCCAAAAGAATGCTCCAGAGAAAGAGATCTGGGTCCAATGAAGAAATGATATCGGAAACAGGTATTTTGTGGCCAAAGATAAATCATTCTACAAAAAAGGCATCGAATTGTTAGAGAAGCATTAAAATCAGTGTATCACCCTAGAAGAAGACTTCTTCTGCTTCTATGTGCCTTGTCCCTTCAGGACGTAGGCGATCATGGCCTTCCACTTTTCCCTATCCCTGGTGGCTCTGAGCACGCCTTCTCCTGTTATACCATGCAATCCTCGTTCCGTCATCCACCTGATTAGGTCCTTTTTTTTTTTTTTTTTTTTTTTTTAAATCATATCACCCCAAGCAAGGCAGTGACGCCACTGATGCGCATGGGGCTACTTAAGAGTAGAATGATTGGAAAAGAGAAAGCCGGGAACCACATCCTAAACAAGGGATGAGCCTCTTCACCTGTCCAAAAGACGTGGGTGGAGTGTGAACTGGGCGATAGTTGAGTCTATTATCTACTCCAATTGAGAAAAAAAAAAAAAAAAAGCCGGGAACCACATCCTAAACAGAAAACAAGGGATGAGCCTCTTCACCAGTTCAAAAGACAATATGAACAGAAGGGATTTTTATTCAACAAAAAAAAATTTAATGCATTGGTCATATATCACAAGTATGACCATAATTTTGACTTAAAGTATACAGTTTTAATTAAAAGGGGAAGTAAAGTGAAAATATATATAGAGTGCACTAATTTCTGAGTCATCCATAGTAAATTTACATGCAAGATCATACAGCATGTCAAATTTCAAAACTACTGCAATTACAATGTGAAGTATTTAAAAACAACACTGATGAAAACAAAATTGTTGGAAAACTGAATGAAGTTATCTAGAAACATTAGAAATTTATAACTGAAAGTTAAGCAACCCCTGGATATTCAGCATTTCTTCTGATACATGAAGCATTGTCAGTTATTAATTTTTTATTTGAATTTCTTTTAACTTAATCTTAGTTGCCATTTCAATATAGTAGTAAATGTAATATTTGCACGTCTAAGATATAGACATATTATTTATTAATTTTTGACAAATAATATTTTGTACTTTATTTCTATTGCTTTTCATCACGTTTTTTTAGAAAGTTATTCTGTGATCATTAAGTAAACAAGACCAAAATAGATATTTTTGAAATTTATTATTTCCAAATCATGCTGCATATTACATGATTACAGAATGATGATATCTAAATAACAATTTTAAGATATTTGCTAATTAAAATTATATATATATACTGATTTGTTTTAACATTATTTTTGATTGATACTCCCATTCAAGTAGATATTCCGTCTATAATCAAACAGCATCATGTATCCACTCCCACCAGCCCGACTACTCACAATAAATTTTTGTTACGAAATTTCAGAGCAGATATGGTCATTACAATGAATTCGAAAATTGTGTTATAGGCTTAACTTGACTTCGTTTAGACTGATCGTCATTCATGGTCAAGAGGTCTAAGATGTGCCAGATCACATGGTGGCTTCCCCTATGTGGATAGGGGTCACAGGTTCAAATCCTGCTGAATGACACACATTTTCGTAACAAAAATCTATCATAAACAATCAGGCCGGCAGAAACAAATACATAATACTGTTTGATCACAAACAGAATATCCACTCAAATATGCGTATCAATCAAAAATAATGTTCAAACAAATCATTTCAAATTGTTGGTTGTTAATAACCAGTTTCGTTAATCTTCGTTAATTTCTGTATACATATATTAGAATCATACAAATCATGGATGAAAGTGACCTAAGACCTTTAAGTAACGTCTGCTAATTTCGAAAATTGCGTGTTTATAAAAGATCCCTGTTAGATGAGTGTTTTTAAAAAATGGTAAAAATCAATTATTGTAAATCACCTGAAGACACCAAAAGGTAGAAACCCGGGTCGTGAAATAACTCATTTACAAATGAAAAATGTTCAAAACTTCTACAATATAATCGTATTGAACACTTTTTAATACAACTGTGTACTGGTCTAATTTATTTATGACCAAAACTAAATAATTAAATAATTGCAATACTCTACTTGAAATTTTTACAAACACACATATATGTATCTTTTAGAAATTAAAAAAGCAAATAATTAATAAAATTGTACTTAGAGAGAGAGAGAGAGAGAGAAAGAGAAAGAGAATAACAGGTTTTCTTCATATAATGTTAAATATTTTTCATATTTTCAGAATGATCAAATTAGAAAAAAGATACTAAGTGTCTAGAATAGTAAAACTTACCTATAGATAATTTTTAATTTTTTTTTCTGAGAATTTTAAGTAAAAAAACAGGAAAAGAAAAGTACTGATATATGAGTCTTCAAATATGTTATTTGTTGCTTTCCCCTGTCTCTTTTTCCCTCCATTTGGCCTGTTAGTATCAGATTCACCAAGCCCTCCTTCCTCATTGCATGTCCCAGGAACTTCAGCTGACTCTTCCTGATTCTCAGTATTAATTTCCTTTTTGTTTCCATCATTTCCAAGACCACATCATTGTTCACATGCTCTATCCATGATATTCACAACATTCTTCTGTAGAACCACATTTCAGTTGCTTCAAGTTTTTCCTTCATCTTTGATGGTATTGTCCAGCATTCACTGCCATATTGAATGACGGACAGCATGTAGCAATCCAGTTTCCTAGTTTCTAGCAAAATTGTCCTGTTTCTTAATACTTTACTCAACTTCTGGAATGCTTCCTTCGCCATGCCAATTCACCTTCAGATCTGTGTCGCACTTTCCGTCTTCTGTTATAACACTTCCCAGGTATTTAAATTTTTGTACCTGCTTGATTCTGGTATCACCAACATGTATTTGGCATTTTGGGCTGCCCTTTTTACTGATGACCATGCATTCGGTTTTCGTGCAGTTTATTTCTAGTCCTTTTTTGTTACTTTCTTCTGCTACCTTCTGTAGGAGGTCTTGTAGTTTCCTTTCTGTGTCTGCTATCAGCACTGTATCATCTGCGTACCTTAGGTTGTTTAAATTCTGGTCTCCGATTACGAATCCAGGCATAACTTCTAGGATACTCAAAATATTCTCGCTGTACAAGTTGAACAGATCCAGTGAAAAGACACATACCTGTCTTACGCCCCTTTCTATCTTTGTATATCTACTCAATTCATTACATGTCTGTAAGCAAGCGGTTTGCTGCCAGTAAAGATTCTTTATTACACTCAAGTCTTTCTCAAATATGTCCAGACTACCGAGCATCTCCATCAGTTCTTTGTGGCGTATTTTGTCAAACGCCTTCGCATAATCAATGAAGCACAGGTATAAGTCCTTCATTTGTATTGCCCTTTCGGAGAGCATCCTAATCATAAATATGGCATTCCTTGTTCCCATGTCTTTAATGAAACCACACTGTTCTTGTCCTATCTCTGGCCTGATTTTGCTTCTCGCTCTGTTCATCAGGATTTGATGATCAGTTTTGTTACATGGCTTATTAAACTGATGGTTCTGTGGAGTTCGCACTCATTTGCTCCTGGCTTCTTAGGTAGTGCTATGAATATAGACTGGCTGAGATCATCTGGTATAACCCCACTATTATAAATTTCATTTATTATCTCAGTAATTTTTTCTATACCAAATTCTTCCAGGGCTATCAGCAGCTCTATGACTATGCCATCTGGTCCCACTGCTTTGTTTCTATTCAGTTTGGCTACTGCAGATTCCACTTCAGACTTTAATATTTTCGGTCCGTCTTCATCTTCACGTATTACTGGTTGTTCTCTCTTGTCATGGAAAAGATTTTTATATATTCTTCCCATTGTTGAAGTATTTCCTCTTTCTCCAAAATGATTGTTCCATCCTTAGATTTTAGACATCCTCTTGAAGAGCAGGTTTTTTTGTCCTGTCAGTTCTTTTATTTCCTCATGCATGTCTGCTTTATTATTCCTGCTCAATCTCTCTACTTCTGCACATTTGTCATTGAGCCATTTCTCTTTAAGCCTGTCTACATTTTCTTCTTATTTCCTTGTGTAGTTCCATGTCTTGATATCATTTTCTGCCTCCTTTGCATCATTTCCAGAATCTCTTCCGTCATCCATTCGTTTTTCTTTCTGCACCTATTTTCCTTTGGGGCAATGTTGTTTGCTGATGTCAGTATTGCTTCCTTTAGCGAATCCCATTTTGAGTGTCCTTTCCTAGTTTGCTCTTTGTATGTGGTTTTCACGCAGTTAGTGTATTCTTTCTGTAGTTTGAGGTCATCCACAAGTGCATTGTATATCAGTTTTGGTGCTGCGTTCAGTCAGTTAAATGCCATACATGATACACGCTTAGGCGATCATGTCTCGAAAGAAACATGACTGACTGGGCAGAAGATTATGTCACAGTAGGTTGCCATTGCTTTCTGCGGTAGACTGGTTGCCAGCCAAGGCTATAGAACCCAATCTGTCCTGTTATTTAACCCATAACTGGAAGGAATAGATGGATTAATACCTTTTCCAAGGGTATTTGCGCGTAAGTGAATGCAACGAATTCAACTGGAATTCGAACTTGGCTCCCCGAGTTGTTGTTCCGAGCGGATATCCACTGCACCACAACGCACATCCGATGCTGCATTAGGCTTCTTTAATCTCCGGAGTTAAGAAGACTATGTTGATGAATAAAGTCAAATTTTGCCTAAAAGTTAGGCATGGGACTTATTGAGTGATGTGTTAAGATATTTAAAAATTGAAATATTTTTATCTCATTTTGCACAAGGTTATACTTTTAAAGCACCTAGTGAAGACTCAAGTCACTACTTAGTATTGATAATTTACAAAACCAATTTGTTAAACATTATTTTTATACGAGGTACTCAGATTTAAACTGTTGTGAATAAATAAACAGGATTTAACCATTCAGTCAATCAGTTAAGTGCCATATGTGATACGCGCTTGGGCCATCATGTCTTGAAAAGAGACATGACTAACTGGGTAGAAGATTTTCCCACAGCAGGTTGCCATTATTTTCTGCAGTAGACTGGTCGCTAGCCAAGGCTATAGAAACCAATCTGTCTTGTTATTTAACCCATAGCTGGAGGGATGATTGACAAATTCATACTTTCCCCATGGGTATTTGCATGTATGTGAATGCAATGTATTCAACTAGAATTTGAACAGGGCTCTCAGATTTGACATTCCGTGCCGATATCCACTACATCACAATGCATATCCCATTTAACCATTACTTTTCTATATAACCCCATATAATGCATTATTTTTTAAAGTAACTGAAAACAAATCATGTTAGTGGTTTTACTTTTCACATAAACCAGTTTAATACAATGACATCAGTACAATGTCACGTTCTTTGAAAAGTAAGATTTAGTAGTTGAAGCACACAAGGTATGCTAAAATTAACACCTCAGCAGTATTCTTCCTTCTCAATTGTATTACTTTAGTTTTGAACAAGGACATTTATTAAGCCATTGACATCATTTTTATTTTATCAATACTAATGTCAAAACCACAATAAATTTAAAAAGCATTAAAAGAAAAGTTATGAATTTATATGAATTATATTTATCTGAAATATTGAGTATGGGAAATAAAGATTGATTTTTTTTTTTAGGTAAAAAAAAAGAAAAAGTGTTTTAGATAAAGAGATTACTTTTTTTTTAGATAAAACCAATAAATAAAAACAAAAATGGTGATTTTTAGATAAAGAGATTGATTTTAGATTAAAAAAAAGATGATTATGGATGTAGGCAATCAATATAAGAGTGAAGCAACAAGTTTATAGCCATGTCACATTTAATTAGCTGAATCTTGCTATGAAATTTTTACTATATAATGACCAATCTTAGTGAGCAAGAAAAGGGGTTGTGACAAAATAAACATTTACATTAAATGAGTTTTCATTATGAGACTATAGATTTATTAATCAAATATTAGGGTTGCTGAAAAGTTCTTGAAGACCTTAAAATTAAAGTAATTTGGTCAGATTGTGGGGGTATATAAGCTGAAAATGTTTCAGCATCCCTTCAATACAAGTTTTGTAGATTTTTGTATGTTTATTTGCATCATCTTCCATATAGAAAAAAGAACACATGCAATAGCAAATAAAATTTTAGGAAAAAGAAAAAAAAATCTCTAATTTAAAAAAGAAGCTGTGCCTGTCTTTTGGCCTGTTTTGATTTTTGCTGACTTGTCTGTCTGACTTTCTGTAACATTTTTTTCTTTTTACCTAGTCTAGAGAATATATGTCCACAAAAGAACCTGCTGTAGAGGAGGAGTCAATTTGCATATCACAAAAGTCATTGTTGGTTTAGTTATTATTTATTTTTTTCTATATATGCAAAAGTAGGTTTAATCCAGCAATTATTAAAATGTTGATGTATGTTTTTGTATATTATAAATGGCTCTCATTTTTACTGAAATTGCTAACAATTACTGAGAAATCAATTATGGTATCCATTTATCTACAAATGACTTGGTCAAAGTTTATTAATTTCTAAAACAGATTTTTTTTTACAGCATGATTAAATTACATTCTTAAAATTCATGGCAGATGCCCTTTTACATGCACTGCTAATTCTATCAAATAGCTATTTATATAAAAATTGTGGTATAGATGCACATGTTAAAAGTAGCCAATGTGTTAATGATTTGACTTCTATGAGAACATTCACCCACAGGCCAAGGTCATATCTTGCTTACGATCATATCACGCTGAATACACCGGTTCCCGTTCAATCACCGAAGTTAAGTAACGTTGAGCCTGGTCAGTACTTAGATGGGTGACCACTTGGGAATACCAGGTTCTGCATGCGTTTATTGATGGATGTGCGTTGTGGTGCAGTGGATGTCGGCTCAAAAAGAGAAATTGGTGAGCCGAATTCAAATTCTAGTTGAATGCCCTGCATTCACTTACGCACTGGTACCCTTGGAAAAGAGATTAATCTGTCCCTTCCCTCTAGTTATGGATGAAATGACAGGGTAGGACTTGGGAACCTGCCCTTAAACAAATCCCAATGAGACTTTCTCCGTCGGGAAGGAAGCTGGCTCAACCAGACTAGAGTGAATGCAGCTTACATATAAGGTCATATCTTCATCTGGTTTAAGGAGTGTGGGTTGTGAGATTAATTCGTGCAGTTCAATTTATAAATCAAAGCACAAGAGAATTTGTATATGTTCATGTCTTTCTTTAGATCCTTTCAGATAAATAAAGTGAAAAATTAACTTTTTCTAATCTAGTAATTCAATCAGTGAAAAGAACAAAAAATAAACCTATTAGGATATGAACCTCAGACAATGTCCACTGGATAGCTTGTGGCAAAACTTTTGTAACATTTTAGATATATGTTGGCATAAATCAAGTCTAAACTTGTGTTCACAGGTAGCTTGTCCCGACAACTTTTATTTTATTGATAAAAAAATGTTTCCAAGCAGCATGAAGCCACAGATCACTTTGTAGTTATTAATGAAATAAAGAGAAAGCAACTATCACATACAGATCAATATATACATCACTTCCAAATTAAATGAGTATTAGAGACTATGTTAATAAACTGTATATCCTCATTGGGTATTAACTCAAGCTCGTACTCTATCATGTATACAATCATACAGTTGGTAAATATAATTCATCAATATGTTGTGCTACACCACTTGCACCTGTTGATTTAATACAGCAACAGTTTTAAGATAACTTGTAGAGTCAAATGTCATCCCATCATGTTCCATTGAAGACAGGTCTGGTAATTAATGCTAGCTAGGGAGATTGGTTTGTTTTACGACTAATCAAACTTAATGGATTATTTAATGCCAACAAAATTTTTTTTACAACAGATTCGTATGAATAGAATATATATTCTTTATAAGAAATCAGTTTGTACACCAAGTTTCATTGATGTATTTTTGTAAAGAGGATTTTGTCAGATATATTACTAGTATATATATTTTTTCTTGAAAAACATATTGGCATTAATACTCTTGTTTTTTCTTTCAAAAATGTATTGCTGGTAATATTTCTTCTCCAAAATGTATTGCTAGAATTTTCATTATAAAAATCTATTTTTCTACTTTCACAGTGTTTTGATTCCAGTTTGGAGTGGGGGGGGGGGTGTAACTATTTACCCATAGCTGGGACCCTAACAATATGGACCAAGGAACAACAGCAAATAAGAAGTGGTTTGCTGCTCCTCAAAACTTCCCAATTAGAGGCCTTGCTGCTGGATGTAGTTTATTGTCATAACCAGGACACCTCATTGTGTGTGTATGTGCGTGTGTGCACACCTCTCTGCAGAGGTGCAATTAGCATATTCTGAAGCCTCAGTTGACAGGGTGGGCTAGGGAGATTATTTAACATTTTGTAGAATATGTTCAGTATTCTGGGCATCATGTTGTTAGACATTATCCTTTTGGAACAACATATTATTGACTTTTTTTTATTTTTGTTTAAAGGAGTGATAATAGAACAGGTTGAATAATATTCTGGACATACAAAGCACTGTTTCCATAAACATCAAAAGGTGAAAAATTGCTGTAACTTCTGGCATTCCATGTCATGATTCTATGAATTGGGCCCGTATGTAATGGATGATTACACTCTGGAAGATGTTGCTTCCCAGGTCTGCATCTAACACACACACACACACACACACAAAACCATCATTTGCATCAAGGTAGAACCCAATTTTTTACTGAACACTGCAGAGCACTATTTGATCACCCAGATGTGGAGATGTGAATGTGCCTAAATGGAAGTCTGTCAAGAAGCATGAATGTCCTTGGAAAGTATAAATTGATATCTCTGCACACTGTAGTATTACCAGATACCTTGATAAAAGATGTTGCATTGCTAGTATAACAATATTTTAACATGGTTCAGATGGAAGAATTATGTTAGTTTTATTATTAACCATTACAAATGGAAAAGATTTTACTAAGAAAAATTTATTTTGTTCCGATATGAACTGAGGAAAATAAAAAGACAATATATTTTTTTTTTTGAAAAGAGATTCGCTTTCCAAAAGATGGAAAATGGACTAAAAATAAGCATGAATTAAAAGATTACAAGTGTAATTGTTTCATTTAGAAATAAAACAGTGGAGCTAGTCGAGGTCACAAATGTCAAGCAATTTGTTGACAGGAATAGTATAGTGTGTGAGCAGTACCTGAGAAAGATTTTTATTTTTCTAAATTCCTCATGACACAGCTGGAGAGGTCAGGTGTCAAAACTTACCTTATTAAGAAAGACATTATTAATCAATTCCCAGCTACGGAAAGTGATTATGGAATTTTGCACTGTATGCTCCGGTTGGAGTTTTAAGTTTGTGGCGACTCGATCTGACTTCTTCACACCGAAACTTCACGGAAACTGCCGAAGAGTTGTCTTTGAGTATGGTTGGTGGCTGGCAGCTGCAGTAATTCGAATTGACTTGGTCTCCGTGCAGTGCTGGAACTCTTTAACTCTGGTTGGTTGGAACCATTTGACTTTAACTCTGTTCTGTTGTCAATTTCAAAACTTTGTCTGCAAAATCACTTGTCTGGCTTTAACTCAGGCTGGCTGGCTGGCTGGTGGCAGGATTCTCTACGGTTGGCACCCAACAGCATGGCAATGATCTGTCTTGTTACATCTTTAGCCAGGAACTGACTTATCCCCTCGGGACTCTGGTATTTATGCTTGTCCATTTTTACTGGGATGATGAGGACAGATTATGGGAGTGTTATGCAAATCCTATTCTCTAACTAGTCTGTCTCATGCATCCAATGAAATCGCTTTCTCTCCCACCTTTGGGCAGAGTTATTACGTGATGTCAATTTTTTTTTTTGTCTTCTATTCTTTTTTTTTCCAGGCAAATGATAAAGACAGTCCAGCTGTAGTAGTCATAATGTGAAAAATGCTGTTACATTTATTGTCATCCTTTACAAGAGGCATTCATTTCTTAGTGTTTGGGGGATGAAATTTGAGGGCAGTACAGAAGATTTGGAGTCCAATGATGATTACAAAGGTACAGCAGCTTGGAAAACTCACTCTAATCATTCTGATAAGAAAAGAACTTCCAAATTTGTTGATGAGGGCCTCAGACTCAACATATAATCCTACAATAAGTGCCTTGAGGAGGTATTGCTGTCATGGGTCAAGAGGGTGGCTGTTGGAAGACCCTATGTCTAGCCACAAGACTGTATCATGCCATACAAGCAGAAGAACCCAGTCATGACAGACAATTTTTGTTACCATATCACCCCTTACATCTTGTTCACCTAGATCCCCAGACTACAACCTCCTTGATTATGTGTGGGGCTCAGTTGAACAAGTGCCCAACAAAATTCCTTGTAATATCAAAGATGATCTGAAGGCAAGGATTATGGCAGCATTCACCAACTTAAACAAGGAAACTGTCCAGAAGAGTTGTAAGAGAGAGAGAAAAAAAAATCTATCCTTTTTCATGGGCACTTCAGAAAGCAATGTCATATTTCTCAGACCATTATTACTATAATAAATTCAGTGTTTACTGGAATCTTCACATTTGTAGCCTCATGTGGCTGAGCTAAAGATACTAATTTTTGCTCTACACCAAGGTAAGTAAGCCTCAAAGTTCATTAATGCTGCAGAGAATTCGATCCTCACTGGTGTTCCAAACTCATAGCCTTGTTTCATGCTAAGTTAAGCTGAATAAGTATCAACAATAATCAGAATATAACAGCTTCAATATAGTTTTATTGTAGAACAAATTTTATGTAAGTTACATAAAATGTAGAAAATTTAGCTCCTACGAGAAAATTATCTTAAGATTTATTTAAATTATATTTATGTTTGTTTATACTTTTTAACTGATTATATTAATAATAATTTATATGATTCAGGAAAGAAAAAGGATAATATGTCTAATATTGTGCTAAAATAGCTAAAGTTTTGAATTTAGAATAGATTTTGAAACTGCATTACATTTGTTAAAAATAAAAATTGTTTAAGGAGTTAGTTTATAAATTGTCAAGTCAGGGTTTAAGCTGCAGTTTCAACCCAAATCAAAATTCTAATGGCAGATTCAAAATGTACCAAAATGAATGAATTGCCAAACGAGAGTGTGCTGGATTAGAAAGGCATGATTCAGTGCTTTGTTTAACTTCTTCAAACTTGGGTAGTGCCTCATGTTTAACAGTAATTCAAACCAAATTCCAATTTCATATAAATTATTTGCTTATTACAGCCACAAAAACAACTCATTTTTATGTCTTGTTTCACCAAATTGTGTGATGTGAACTCATGACATTTCACCACTTTGTTATTGTGTTTAGTCTTGTTTAGTATTATGTAATATTTAAAACAGTTGGGCACAATTTTAAAACAAGATTATGGATAATCTGTAAATTTTTATCATGAAAGAAATAGCATATATTGTACATGGAATTGATAAGATGCAAAGGTGTGAATATCCCTCTCCTACCTCCTTGTTTTTGTTCGTTCAGCCATATTGAATATGTCAATCAAATAAGACTTAGTTTACATTACTAAATAACTGATAATTCTCTAGTCCACCTTAGCAACAGAACATTTTAATCACTTGAGACCAGGTTTTCTTTTGCACACACACACACACGCCTTTAATGTTGAGTTAATGTTCTCTCCAAAATTGTGTTTGAAGTGATGCCTACCAGGTGGTTGTAATTTGCATAAGTGAAGTAATCATGTAATTAAATAACTAATCAATCACATTTTATCACCTTATTTTTACTTGGCTTGAACATGGGCAGCCCTGCCTGAAATAGGTTAGGCTAGGCATTTTTTTTTTTTTTTTTAGCCAGTTAACTTAGCTAAGGGATGTATGTTTGTTGGTTCCACTTTCGTTTTGGCCCCATTTTCTTGATTTTAATTTTCCATCTTCTCCCCATTTAGGTGACCAGAAGTGTCAGTTCTCTGGTGGATGTGGGATACTTTTTGTACTTTTGAGTGTGCCTTTCATTTTTGTTTACTTGAGTGAGTGCTTGAGTGTTTTGGAGTAAATGATTATTTTTATTCATATACATTTACTAAAATTATTAAAACATGTGAACCCACTATAAGAAAATCCTGATTGTTTACCATTTTATAAAGTTCAAATTAGAGGATGTTTTGCCACCCATTCCAATAAACAATATAAATAGTGTAAATAAACAATCCAATAAATAAATATTCAATATAATATGTATAAATCCACTATTTAGATTCAATTACAATTTTTACCAATGTTTAAAAAAAAACAAACATTGCCAAGGAGCAAAGGTAGTTAAAAATAGCAGTGTGAAGAGGGGGGGGGATTTTGCCTATTTTTTGTTTTTATGAGTGATTATTAAACATTTTAAGAATAACAATGATTTTTCCAGATACAAGTACTGCTATTTAACCCATAGATGGAGGCAGTTATATTCATAATTTTCCCAAATAGTTATTACTGAAGAGCCCAGAGATTCCCTAACCTGTTGCAGTAGTCATTAAAAGATCCTTGGTAACTTGAGACAGAAGAAGGCTGTTGATGAGACACTTTCCACACACTGTAATCTTAAAAACAAGGCAAACCAATGAGTACTTGGAAGTTATCAAAAATCCAACACAAAATGATTATTCTAGAACAAATACACCATTTAGAGTATTCTCAACTGACCACAACAAGTTTACTAGGAAAGAGAGACTAAATACAAGCTTATCTGAAAATAGAACCAGATACTAAAATTGCCCTCCCCATTCCAAATATACTGAATCCCCAAAATAATGAACAAAATCTATAAAGTTAGAATCAAAAAAATTATATTGCAATGTAATTTTCTTTATTAAAAAAAAAAATCTTCCAAAAATAAAATATACTTTTCTGAAACTTTGAGGAATATTAGATGATTTTAAAGTATAATTAACCTGATTTGAAACAAATATTTACTTTAAGCTGAAAATAGGAAAATGTATTTTTAAAACAAACAGTAGGAGTGATTTATAATCTGATAAGGCACTGACAGTTTTAAGTTATTCTATAGAGACTTTCTGTTAAAACATAACTTAAAATGACAGTTAACTTTTTTTTTTTATATAAAGTAAGTATTTGCTAATCTTAAAAATGTTGGAATTATTCTTCATAATCTAAATTTAGCAATGTTAACTTTAAATTTAACATAGTCATTGCTCTCATTTTCTGATAATGACATGTATAGTCATCCATACTTTCCAAATGGGCAAATTCTACAAATCTTATTGCATGCTGATTTGTATTAAGCTTTTCAATTTTTGCTTATTAAATAATCTTTACTTAACCTAATAGGAACAAAGCTTTGAAGAATTTTGAAGCTTTATGAATTACTATAATTAAAAAATGAAAACAATTTTGTAAAAATCCAGTATTCATTAAAGTTTTTTATGACTATAATATTAATACATATTTATAAAAGAAATTAAAAAAGTCTATCGAATTAAGCCATATTTTTTTTTATTTTACTATTTGGTGCAGATTTTCAGGAATGTAGCAACTATTTGTAAAAGAGAAAAAAAATTAATGATTTACATTTCTAGGAGTCCTGCATTTAACCAATAAAAAAAAGTTTGCAGACAGAATTTAATTTCTAGAAATTTAGTTAGTGGGAGAGGAGGTTGTTCTAACAGATTTGTAAAAAAATTCTTTTACCAAGATTTTCTAAAAATGATTTCTAAAATAAATTCATTCATTTGTGAATAAATCTTGCAATTTTTTAAAAATTTGATAATTATTTGGTTTTTGCAAGAATTTCAAAATGTGTTATTTTGTTGGAAAAAAGATGCTAAAAGACCCATAGTAATCTTTGGTACATTGCTGATTAAAAAAAAGAAAAATTGACCAAAACGTAAAAAAATAATTAAAATATACTTTGATCTTTCCTCTTGATAAACATTTTGCTGATAAAACTGTTTTATTAAGTTTAGGGCCTTTTTTCATCATGCTATGCTGTTTTTAAGTGAAAAATTTGAAGTACCTACTTTAATATTAGGAAAAATACTGTATTTGATGGCATACTACATTTTTCCTTCTACTACACACACAAAAAATCCTTCTGCTTTGACATGTAAAGTTTTGGTATCTTGTAGGCTAAAGAAAATGTAACTGCTTAAAATAAATATTTTCTATAATCAGGATACAAACTTATTATATTTAAATTATTTCATCCCCAGCAAGGAAAAAAATTCTACTAAAACACAAGAGGTTACTAGGAGTGAAAGAGAATGAAAAGTCTTTATAGAAAGGATAAGAACAGGATTCAGGAAGACAAAAAGATGGTGACTGACATTGCACTTGAATATTTGAAGATTGTAGGTAGCAAGAAAGTAGAAGAGAGTTCTATTGGAAAGAAGTATGAGAAAAACTA
This sequence comes from Ascarosepion bandense, assembly GCA_037127315.1. Lineage (NCBI taxonomy): Eukaryota > Metazoa > Mollusca > Cephalopoda > Sepiida > Sepiidae > Ascarosepion > Ascarosepion bandense. The sequence goes on from JBBBDQ010000774.1 coordinate 730,710, forward strand.
TTCAAATAGAACTTATGGTTACATCTAGCTATCTCAACAGCAAAATGATGAGACTTAACTGGCAATCTAGTAAACAGGGCATTGGGAAAATAAAATTGAGATGGCAGGTCAGGAGCTATAACATTACAGACCGTTCTTTGGATTTTGTCAAGAATCTTGAGATATTTGGCAGAAGCACCAAACCAGATATGGCTGCAATATTCAATGCATGGATAAATAGTAGATTTATAAATGTGTAAGATGGATTCTGGCAAGAAAAATTGTCTAGCATGATAGTAAACCAACTTTCTTAGCTTGTACCTGCAACTAGCCTAATTTTGTAATAGTGTAATATTAAATGTGATTGTTGATTTTTAGAGAGATGTCTTATATGCTGTCAAATGCAGTAATTTTTGTAGTTCAAATTTGAAAAGTATATAAATGTTTTAAACAGAACAGAATTAAAAGATATTAACTTCATTTTGAATTTAAAATTATATAAATAATAAAGAGTACAAATCAGAGAAAGAAACGATAAGAAATTTGATAAGATAATTATACACACACCCACACCCAAGTAATTCCAGATCTTGACCTGAGAGAGAGAAACCTGCCAGGCCATGTGTTTCAGCAGGGTTTGATTTTTTTCCCTACTATATACAAGAGTCACTACAAAAATAGTGCCTCTTATTTTATTAGAACTCATTTTCCAGAATACCCTGAGAAAATGTAAGATACAAGAAAACAACTGCTTCTAAAATACAGCAGCAAAAATATGTAATTAAGATTATTGTGCACATCAGAGACAGAATTGTGGCTGTGCAGGTGATGTAACAGTGACTCTGAAAGAAATTGATGAGCTGAGTTCAAATTCCAGTCAAGTTCGTTGCTTTCACTTTTGCACAAAAACCCTTAGGAAAGGTAGAAATCCATCTCTTCTCTCCACACCAGTTATGGGTTAAATAGTAATGCAGAGTGGGCCCTGTCAGACTATCTTGCCTGAGACAGACCATTGCTGCAGTACATGTGGTGCTTTTATAAGCCTAATTGGGTTATGTGACAATGATGAAATAAGTCAGTAAGTCAATATTCATAGAAACAGACCTTATATGATACATGTACACAAAATTTATAGGGAAATATGATTTCTAAGAGAGAATTTCTTTTTAATAATTTAGCATGTTTAGTACATTAAAACAAAAAACAAACACACAACATGCTATCTGCTACATTACACACATGTGGCATATCATATAGAACCTCTGATGCACATGTGTATCGATTTTATTTTAAGGCAATAATGATGACATGTTTGTCTTTTTTTTTCTGTCTTGCAGCACTGAGCAGATGATATACTTGTTTTGTTGCATTCTAGATTTTGATTTGACTAATGAGTGGAATTTCAATCAGACCATTTTAAACATGGCAACATTAATTCATCCACTCATTTAATTGTACTAAATCACCAAGAAAATCTCAAATAGATAATGATTAAATGCTAGTCTATTGCTATTTCCATGGCAAATTGTTTAGATGACCTCCATTTTTTTAATGGTACCAATTCATACTTTTACAGCCAGAACATAGCATTGTACTTTCATAAAACTGAATCACCCTCATTCCCTTTGTGTTCCAAATGTAAGTAAAAGTTCCACTCACAATTTTTTTCCTCAAAAACTGCAGCTTATTGTAACAGACTCCTGCATGGAGGATTTCTTGAACACTTCAATTTTGACTTCAGGTTAAGGGTTAATCATTATCCTCTTAATCCAACCAACTTCTCTTCATCTATACACCTCATTTATCATTACCATCCTCTACCTCGAGTTGCTCTTGAACCTTGCATTGTGTGAAATTTAGTTTGAAATACATTATTTTTAAAGTAATTTCTCATTAATACCAACAGCAAATGATGTATCAATGACTTGTTAGCATTTTATTTTTTTTTTATTATTTCTCTGAATAAGAAAATATCAATATCTTGGTTTGTAGAACTAGTTTTTGGTAAGGAAAAAATATGATGCACAAATGTGTTGTACGATGAAGAAAAACAAAGGAAACCAGTGTTGGATATGCACATTATAATTTAATAAATTTAATCATATTTATGAACATAAAGCAAATACAACCTTAGATATTAGTTTCTAATGGTAGCATAGATGGGATTATGCAAGTGTTAGGTGTTACCCAACAGAAACCATTTTTTTCATAAAGTAATATTTATATGACTACTACTACTAATTACTTTCTTTTTAAAACCCAAATTATTTTTTCCACTTTTTATTTTGATGTTTTACAAAAAAAAAAAAAAAAAATTATCAAGTGACTTGAGAAAACATTCTTAGTGTACACTATATTTAATGGCACATAACATAACACCTAATCCCTTCATCCCAAATATATAAATTTTATAATACACAAAAAAATATTTGTTTTGATTTGGACTCAATAGGGAAAATAGATGAAATCTTATAAATATTGATGTCCCACTCAACACAATTTTTCTTAATATTCCACTGCTGGAATCTTGCTATCAAATAAAGTATTAAGATATTAAATAATTTTCATGGATATATATATTTTTAAGTATTTTTTCTGCAATCTCTATTGATATAGATTTTACAATGGGACAGCAAAGTTGAATGACTCAAGTCAACTTATTCTGAATCAACCTAGCTGAGTCAAGATAGATTTTAAGAAACAGTAAAGACAGTGATATGCTTTGGTATCAGCATGGTTAAAGTAATCAAAGTTAACACACCTTTTTTTTTCCTTTGACTATTACCACAACACACAAAGTTGTAGTCCTTACTTGTTGGCTATTTTATCTACAGTCACTGTCTTTCAGTTTGTCTTGGATAATTTTAGACATTATCTTGGTTCAATTTCCATCAGAAAGAGCTGAAAGCAAAGTTGACAGGGAAGATAAATTATTCAGTTCCAGTGAATTGAGAATATTAAAAGGAAATGGATCATTAGCTTTGGAATTTGCCCTCAAACCTAAAAGTAAATTAACTTGACACCTCAAACTCTCCATGAAGGCATGTTTATGTATGAGTGACCCCTTAACTAAACCATAACTGTCTGAAAGAAACACAGAATAGCATTATTGATTCTGATCAGCAATTTTAAAGAGTCACTTGCTCTTAAGTTTGTCCACCCCAAAATTATAAAAGTCCATCAACATAAATATCACATATGAAACAATTTTTTGAGGACAATCATGAATTTTAATGAAAGGCTATGTACAGAAATATTAATTTCATGACAATTTCCCTCCTCCACCATATGCGAGTTCAAACTTTGTTAGATGGAAGAGCTCAAAGCAACTCTTAATACTATCAATTATGATAAAATTTGGCTTTCAAAATTAGGAATTGAAGTTCTACTCTTTACCAAACTTGGTAGCTTTTATTCATCAGTGTTCATATATGTGTATTAAAATCACCTTTCTTATATCCCATCCAATAAACTTACCAGTGGTTAATTTGGTTGGTTAAGACATTTGAACTCATTTTCGTGGACACTGGGTAGTAGAGTAAAAAAGCCTTACTGAAAAAAAGAGAAAAGTATTAATAAAAGAAATGAAACTTATTGAATTACGTAAAAAATATTCCTAAGGATTCACTTAAACATCATGAGGTTAAAATCACAAGGTATAGTTTGATAGTAATCAATATATATATATATATATATATATATTTTTATTATTGTCATGGTGTATCTTCAAAGCTGACAAACTAATTTTTTTTTTTAAAACAAAACAAAAAAAAACATTTACATAAAGTTTTCCTTGGTTAATTTTACCACTAGTCTAGTAAAGTTGAAATCTTGTAATTTATCATTGATTGATATAACCATACATTAGATTACTGAGAAAAGTTGATTAGTAAATCAGGAATAAAATAAAGAACTTAGTCCTTGCTTTATAAGTCTAGTGGTTCTACAGAAGAATCTTGAGAATATGTGAGCAATGACAAAGTTTTAGAGAAATTGGAAATAAAAATGACACATATACTTAATATCAGAATGAGAGAGATGACATTTCTAGGGCATGTAATGAGGAAAGAGAGCTTGAAAAATTTAACACGAACAGGACACATTGACAACAAAAGGGACAAAAAGCAAACAAAAAAAACAGTGCATAATCCATCTAATGAGCTTGTGTAGATTGTTAGTAGAACTGGGTTTAAGAAGAGAATAGTGAAAAGACAAAATTTACTAATATTGACAAAGGACAGGAAACTGTAGAGCCATGATTGTAAACTGAAGGAATGTAGCATACAGAAGCAGTAGCTCTACCCATTCATTGAACAATGTATTAGAGAAACATACACAGCTATTTAAATTATTGAATATTACTTCATGTTGATAAGTATGTGCTTTTGAAATCTTTAAAGGCAAGCTTGGAAAGTAAAAGGTTAGTGAAATTGTATTTTAAATGTAAAGAAATTGCCTGGAAATAATTCTTATATTTTTTCTAAATTAACAAATATTAGACAATCATTTTTTGTGAAGTTACATATACTAGAATTAACACCGTTAAAAAATACTGTCAGACCTTATTCTCTCTCGAATGCTTATTATGTACCCATATGTATATATTATTTTTTATGTCACATGATCCCAGCAGCACGATTCCTCTACTTACATCAAAATGAGGTCGACTATTCTCTGGCGATCTGTGTTCAAACTCAAATGTCGGCAGTGACACTTTATTCATATATGACACATTTATAGTGTACCAATTTAACCCTAGCTTATAAAAGTTCTATAATCCATAACAGTAATGATGTGTCTAGGACAAAATAGCCTGACAGAGTCAATAACATATTCAGACTAGTTTTAAATTCAGAGTTTTTCTTCTAAACTGGTTGCTGCTCAAGCTAAAAACTCAGTCAGTCTTGCAATTTAACCAATAGCTAGAAGTAGGGAGATGGAATCATGCTTTTCCCAGACATATTTATATGAAAGTGAACATAATAGACTTGGCTGGTAATTAAACTCAATTGCTAATTACTCTTTCCAAAGTGAAATATTTGAGTAGTACTAAAAGTAAGAACCAGATGATATCCCTAGATATGGGCAGTGGAAAGAGAGCAGTCTAACCCCATAAATTAAATGAAGGGTTCAATTAAAGATTCTCTGTAGGTTACCTAAATTAATATATATTTGAGGAAGACCAGAGGGTACAATGACAAATGTAATAAAAACCAGGTCCAAATATAAATAGTGTAAATAATGATAGCTCCTCATCCCAGAAATTCAGACAGAAAATACTCTTTCCGAGTTGCTAACCATTACATTATCCACACAGCTAGTCTTAGTCAAGATTTAAGAGCATAAAAGAAACAGCTGAAGTTTGAATCATGTTTGTGCATATAGGTAGGTGCAGAAAAGCTGTCAGCTAGACCAAGAAAAGGGAAAAAATATTACAGTATTTGGCTATATTTTGGGAAAGAGGCCAGGCCAATAACTTTTCAGCATCCCCTCATAAATATTGTGTGGATCAGTGAGAAAGAGAAAATTTAAGGAAATTTGAAATTTGCACAGCTCATGCAAATTGAGTACATACTTTTGACAACCCTGTGTTAGCAAAACTTTGTGATATCACTGTATAATGGTTCAAATGTTGATCTGGCCATGAACAATTGTTTTCTTCCAAACTTTCAAGAAACAATATAGACCTTGAGACAAAATTTGTTAGACTAAGACTTAGATTTTAAATTGCAAAATTCAGTGGTTAAAATCATTAAATTTCACTTTAAATCCCTAAATGGCATACATCATCAATTGATGTATCATTGGAGATCAGTGGATATCATCAATTGAAGATTTAAATTTTTTCCAACAATACAGGATTTGATTCTATATAATTAGCAACTCCGAGATCCATGGAGTTATAGTATTTCCTGCAGTATTCGTCTGCAAATAAAGCTGGAAAAACAAGCCCAAAACAGTATCCATATCTGCATCTAAACTGTTTGAAGAGGAAAGACATGAAAAATGTTAACATGATGCTAAGAATGCACAACTATTGCACATTAGATGTTAAAAAAAAATTAAAATTAAATTTAGGAACCTAACATTTGTTGTTTTACTTCCTTTTTTCTTTAGTTTTTTTTTTTATAAACAGAATTCAAGATTTTGTAAGTTTCTTAGCAGAATGGAGATAAGTATTAATTTGTTTATAAATGTATTGAAATTTTGGTGTGCTCACTCTTTATTAATTTTTAGTAGTTGTTGTAGTATGAGAAGATACTGAAAAGTTCTCAGCCTAATGTTTGGTTAGATTTTGGAAAGTGGGTCAGACTAAAAATTTTTCAGAACCTATTTCTACATAGAGTGAATGGAAATTGAGGTTTTTGTTTAATTAATCTTATTCATAATATCATGAAATAAATAGTTATATACAGGAGTGGAACAATAAGTTTGACAGTTATTAACTGAATTTAAATTTAAAAATTTTCATTATATAATGATCAGACTATGTGATTAATGGAGAAGTGTTGGATAGCAAGGAAGAAGATTATGTACTGTATATACTTGCATATCATGCAACTTCTGAAGACCTACATTTTAAGGAGGTTGCATAATGCACAAGATATAAATTTACTGTATAGAAGATCACAGTAATATAAAGCAATCTAGATTAAAAAAAAAACATTAATTGCTTTAAAATTACCTTGTTTACATTACAAATATCAAAAAGTTAAGACACAGACTTTGAAAGATCCCAACAAGAGTTGTGCATTTCCCAAAATAGGGTCATTGAGCCTTTCTTTGCTATGGTAGCTTCATGTGGCCTACTTAGCTTAAATTAAAAGTGGTTTTCTCACAATTAAAATTGGGAATAAAAGTTTGATTCCCTTCGAGAAGAATATTTTTGTTGAGACTTAATCCCTGGGTTGGTAGATACTAAAAAAAACAGGCATATTTATTTAAACATGTATATCTGTGTTATATATATATATATGTATATATATATATATATATATATATATATATTAGTAATAAAGGAAAAAAATTATTAACCTAATGGCTTTCTGCACAATTTAAATGGACATAAAACATAATTGCTAGTTAGATTTAAACTGCCATCATGAGTGAATCTCCTGACCCATTTTGTAATTAATATGGAAAAGCATGCTGTCAAATCCAATTCCTTATAGAGAAGCATGACTTGATAACAGGAAATGTTCATAAATTAAATGGGGCACCATAGCAGGAAACAAAAGTGTCAATCCACCCCTCAGCCTGACAATTCCAATTTTCAGTCACCCCAGCCCCTGTAATCAGCTCTCATCATCACTTAAATACTGGCAGAAATGGATTTATCAGATTTTATTATTTTCTGTCATTTTGAGAGTTTCATTTATCAGTGGCAATGTTTCAGCCAAAACAGGCTTTATAATGGCTAACATATTTTGAACAATGAAAACAAGTTTTAGCAAAGTATAGAGTTGGCAGTTAACTGAACAAAAAGGATTGACTATAATTTTTAAATTAAATATAAGTAGGGTTCAAAGATGTGTTTGGACAGTTGAATTCATTCTTTTGTTATCTTCAGCTAAGCCATTCAGGAAAGAGAGGATTATCTAGGTTTCTACCATATAGTGTCTTCAGCCGATTTGCGATAACTGATTTTACAGTTTTTTTTTTTTTTTAAGAATGCTCATGTAATGGGGAATTTTTGAAAGCATAATTGTTAAAATTAGAATAAATAATGTTTTCATCCATGGTTGTATGAACCTAATAAGTATTTTATGGTATGGTTACTTATTCATAATTTTTGTTTTTTCATTCAGCAATTCATTTTTGTTTGGGAATAATATAGTAGCTAACTTTTCCTCCTGGCACAGTCTACATATTTTGTCACCACTGTAAGGTTTGGCTGTTTTCAATATACCCCACATTATATCTGGGTCTTTTCCATATTTTAATTTCAATTTCCACACATACCTAGCCAATTTTACAGATTTATACAAGTAACAGCATTCTTTGTTTTGACTATTTAATGCTTGATATAAAAATTCTGAATATCCCTGCCTTTATTTCACTAAAATGAATATGCATAGCCTAATGAAATGCATATTGTCCAGTGACATTTCAGTTTGTTCTGTGGTACTAAATAATAACAAATCTATTACTGTATTTGATGCCAAATAAAACCCATTTTCTTTATTAAACATTAGTTATTAGGTATCTGAGTATCTCACATGAAAAGGCTGAACAAATTAGATTGAATGCAATCTCAGAAACACAGGAGTAAAGAAACTGAATAATTAAACAGTTCATTTTGCTCAGGAAACTAATTTTGTCTTAATGCAAATAAATATTAGTATTTGCATAGATTATTAAAATGACTAAGGGAAGTAATCACTCAAAGATTTACTAATTTAATTTGATTTACCCCGCTTCCTGCTACAATGGGACAGGAAATCTATAAATACACAATTATTATAAGGTTTGATAAAAAAAATGTTTTGATTTGAACCAAGCAAAGAAAAGAAAAAAAAAAAGAAAAAAAAAGCTGAAGTTTAGTAACATTTGACTTAACAGCCAAGAATATTATTCCTGCAAAAGTTTCTCATCTTACAATTGAAGGATGTAACCATAAGCTCTATGCTAACAATTTCTTCTCTTGTGCTTGACTTGGGGAACTCTTCTAGCCTCTTGATTTTCAGTAAACATACTAACATACACCCATATAAAATATTAATTTTATCATATGCTATATTTATGGGTTAAGTGCTAAATCAGAAATACAGCAGATGTAAAAATAAAAGTTTACACATGCACACACGAAATATATAGTCAAATTTAAATATTAAACAAACTGTTACTATTCAGTATTGATACCTATGCCCACACTCCTTATATTTGCATATACTGTCTTTCATACTGGGTACTTTTTTTTTTTTTAATTTAAAAAAAAAAAATTGTTTCACCCCAAGCAAGGTGGTACTGTCACTAATGTGCAGGGGGCTACATAAGAAAGTTAAAGTTTTAGACAGGGGGAAAGTGAAGACAAAGACGAACCAGCTACAGGAGATGAAAGAGAAAGGGCCAGAGAAGGATGTGAACATAGGAGTGAAGAAAGTTATGAAGGTAGAGAGAAAGAAAAAGAACAAGATACACGGGGTGATGTGGAAAGGGCTGAAGTGGATAAGAGATGGTAATCGACTTTGCTTAGAGGATATAGCTGTCAAGAATGCAAGTATATGGAAGGGAGTTCCACAGGGGTGAGAAAAGAAGCTGATGAGTAGAATTGTCACCTGCATTTGGTTGATCTAACTATATTATAGTATTATAGTTAGATCAACCAAATGCAGGTGACAATTCTACTCATAGCTGGTTCGTCTTTGTCTTCACTTTCCCCCTGTCTAAAACTTTAACTTTCTTATGTAGCCCCCTGCACATTAGTGGCAGGGTGAAACAATTTTTAAAAAAAATTAAAAAAAAATATATATCTGGTTGTCTGAGTAAATTCTTGTGGAGGTGGCACCAGTGACCTAAGTTCTTCAGAGCAGAAGTCATGAAAATACCTGTAGAATAGACAAAGGGAAGCTACATCCCACCGATGAGAAAGTGTCTAGTTGAGCTGCCAGGTCGGGACCAATCACATTACAGATTCTCCTTTGAAGCCTGTTGAGAACACTGAAATGAACAGCAGGGGCACCTGACCAGATATGACAACAATATTCCATGCATGGTCAAATGGTTGATTTGTATATGTGCAAAATGGATCCAGGTAGAAAAAACTTCCTGGCCTGATGCAGTAACCCAACCTTCCTAGCAGTGGATTTAGCTATTGATTATGGTTCCACTTGAGGTCAGAACAAAAGGTAAGGCCGAAGAGGGGCAGTGTATTGTTTTCAGGGAGACTTGCCTGGTCCATGCTTATGGGTGGCAGGAAAGATTGCCTGTGATAGCTGACAGATAGGAGTTTTGTTTTAAAGGCATTGAAATTTACAAGCCACTTCTTACCCCAATCCACCACTGAGTGGAGATCCTTCTTGAGATCAGCAGCGAGGTCATGTTTGTCCGCCTCACTAGATGTCTTACTGATGCGAGAGTAGATGGTGGTGTCATCTGTGTAGATGTCTACTTTGGATTTGATCATGTCTGGGAGAACATACCATATTAAAAAAAGAAAAAAAACTGTGTGTGTGTGTATTTTTTTATGGTATGCTATGTTTATGAGAGAAAAGTGCCAATATGAAAGACAGTATATGTAAATACAAGGAGTGTGGGCATGTAGGTATCAACACAATAGTAACAGTCTGTGTTCCACCTACATGAACACAATGCTTATATATATGTATGCATGTATGTATGTGAGTAAGTTACTGCAATAAATGATTCCATTCAATTCCTGGGCTAATTATAATTGGTCATTTTATAGGATTTTAGTTCTAACTCTATACCTTACTTTGCGCCACTATAAGAATCAAATTCTGTTGACAGTTATGCATATGGTCATCTAAAATTTTATTGATTTTTTTTTTTTTTTTTTACATGAATGCAAGCCTAAACTTACTAATTTAAATTTACTTTCTGCTCCAATGTCAAAGCATCCAGTTTATGTTGGGAGTTTCTTTGCATTTTATTTACAAAGTGCTGAAAATAGTTTCACAGCAAAAGTTTTCAGGAAACTAAAAAAAAAAAAAAAAGGTGTGTGTGAGGTGGGGGGAGACTGATAGAGCAGACTGATGACTGTATAATCTTACCATTTGAATGAATGAGGGTAAACATAACTAAAGTGCTCCTTGACAAAGGAAAGCTTGATTCCCATCACTATCAAAAAGATGGATTAGGTTTTTTCTAGAAATTCAATCTTGTCAAAAATCTTAAAGTCTCCCTGAAAAAGGTACATTGCTATTTGTGATAGCATTTGATGCACATGATTAATGGTTTTGGACAAATTAAAAGGTAGAAAACAAATCAAACAGTGAAAATAACATTGCTTATTTAAAACCAAGTTGGATTTTGTGAAGTCTTCCAGAGTGAAAATGAAAACTACATTGATAGTACTTTTATTTGGTACTGTTTGAAAAGAAAATGTTTTAATATGAAACACTTTATAATAGCTAATCAAAATGGACAAAACTCAGAGAAACTTGAATGTGCCTTAACTAAGCAATATTTGCAATACTGGCTTCAATATCAACCCATAGTGTTGGTGGAAAAACACTAGCCACTAAAGCAGAGAAAAAGCTGAAAGTAGAGGACAAGGATTATCATAAAGCCATCAAAACAGCAAAGGGTTAATAATGGATTACAAACTAGCATTTAGTTAAAAACACAAATAAAATCAGTTTATTTGCTTATGTTAGAACATATGAGAACTTTGAGGAGGAAATCTTCATTCCTTGATATTTGGGCAGCAGATGTCATCATGTAGGTTTGTGTTTACTTTGTGATCTAAGTTTATAAATCAGAAGATGAGGACGTAAAGATCTGACCACCAGATTTTTCAGATGCTTTAAATGGTTGGATGAATTAAGGCACTTTTGTTTATATCCTAAAATTTAAGAAAGATTGGTTGGAATGTATACAGTAATGGGGTTTAGCAGGCATCAGATTGCGTAAAGAAATTGGCTTTGAAGGTCTAGAAGTATTAGATTTTATAGTCTTAAGTACATTGAAATACAGATTTTTATCTAACTAGGTGTTTATGCAGCCAGTGACATTAAGAGAAGGACTTACTAGAGAAATCCATGAAAACTTTCATTTATTCAAATGAAACAGCATTGACCTTCATAACTAATAAAACCCACCATGCCATGTGCACTATAATGAATCATCCCCATTCACTTTGTATTCTATTAGTAAGGAGGAAGTTCCATTTGGACAACTTCTTCCCAAGAACCACTGCTTTATGGAATAAACTCAATAGGAAGATTCTCTACAATTGTAACATCTTTATGTTTAGAGTTAACCAATATGTTTCTTACATGTCCTCTTGAACTGCACTCCTTAACTCCTCCTTATGTGCTACGACCTCATTCAGTAGCCATATACCTTATGGAGCTCATGGACACTGTATCAAGTGAATAATTAGTAAAGTATATATGAGACGAGAGACATGCCAATTTATTATGGTTATGGGAGGTGGGAAATAATGAAACAATGACCATTTGTCAAATTTTAGCTTTGGAACCTAGTATACAAAAGTAAAATTCAAGACTTCATTGTTTAGGGTTTTTTTTTTTAAGTTTTTGTAGAAACAATATTTTGGGTGGTAGAATGAACATGATTGAATACAGAATTAGGTTTTTAAATGCAAATTTATGTTTCAGTATTCAGTCTATAACAGTGCTGAAAAGTTTTTAACCCAATCAAGAACAAACACACACACATATATATATATATATATATATATGTGTGTGTGTGTGTGTGTGTGTGTGTGTGTGTGTGTATATATATCATTTGGCAAATTTTAGGTTGGATCAGAAACTTAAATACATCCTTATTTATATTAGGCATTGAAAAATCAGATTTTCAGTGGTCAGAAATTATACCAATAGTTATGACAAAGCTTTATAATACAATTAAAAAAATAATAGTGGGATTTGGACATCACAAAAAAGATAACAGGTTGAACAAAAAGCTATTTAATTAGCACCCAGTGTGTAACAAAGAGAAAACCCAAACAGAAGATAGAAAGATCTGTCATGATATAGAATAGTACAGAGTGATCATGGAAGGATTCGGGAAAAGCCTTTGAAGAGCAGTGGATTCACAGTGGCTGACATTATATGAGATAATTGAATTTTTAAGCACAAGGCCAAAAGTATGGGGGCACCCAGTGAGGACTGAACTGGCTACTCAGTTGTAATAGGTTTTAGTGAGACAAGCTTGCTGACCATTACACCACAATATGCACTGTAAATCAGGAAAGATTTTCAATAGTCAGCAATTAATGCAAGCGACAGCTATTATGTAAATGCATTACTAATGATCTCTACTAGAGGGAGCCTTGTGAATAATTTCACTGTAAAAGAAGTTTTGAAACTAGGAACAGGTTGATTGTCACAAGCTAGGAATTAATGCTAACACTGGCCATAGAATAGGGTGTTTAAGTGTATAATTGAAAATAAAGATGCATAAATTTAAGACATTTATAAAAGCAGATACAAGTAAAAATAGTCTTGCTTAACATGCAAGCATACACCATTAATAATTTAAATGAGCACTAAAAGAAAATGTCAAATTATTAGAAATAGATGTTAACTTAGTTGAGAATGAAAGCCACAATAGCAAAAAAAGTAAGTTTTCCTAAATTAAGAGATCAGTGTTTGCCATATAATTTAATAAGAAAGTCAAAGAAACTTATACTGACTATAAATTGTCCAAACAAAGTGCTGGAATATCTATTTGTTTCATTAAATCTGTCAAATTTAAACATTTTTTCCCCTATTACTTGATAGCTGTTATCAGAGTATTTATAATTTTCCTTTTAAAATATTGTATAACTTAAGATAGAATTTATATAAACCCAAGTATATAAGTAAAAAAGATCTAGTAAAGTTCAATATTATTTATTAATTTGAAAAACTAAAATACACAAATAGCTTTAATGTTCTATTCCCTATAAAGATTGAATTGGTTTGCATTTGAAATTTGCTGTGTTTATATTAAGTTGATACAATGTCATCTTTTTCACAATGTTAAGGAAATTAAAAACCAAACTCTACTGGAGAAAAATGTGTTTCCCAATCACATGACCTGTAATTCATTAGAACTAAAGGAGCACATGTACTGCAGCCGTAGCAGTAATAGTGGTGTCTTTGGCAAGATAGCCTAATGGAGTCCTGTCCTCTTCAAACTGGACTGAATTCTGAGTTTTTCTTTATAAACTGGTTACTAATTAAAGCTATAGAGCCCAATCTATTGTGTCATTTACCCATAGCTTGGGACTGAGTGGTGAAGCGATAGATTCAAGCATTTCCCAAGGCTATTTGCACATAAGTGAATGCAACAAACCCAACTGAAATTCAGAAAGTTTCTCATTCTGAGCCACTATCCACCTGTGTTTAGTAGGATTTAAAAAGAAATCTTTATGAATTTTTGAAACCTGGATGAACTGTTGCTGCTCAACAATATATGGAGCAATTGGTTTGTTTGAATTTAATAATGAAAAAAGAGAATTTTTTTAGGCAAGGAAGTTAATTATTTTTCTGCATTAGAATATCTGCCCCATATTGCCAAAGGTGAGGTGTTAAATGATTGCAAAGCAAGTATTGGAAGGAGTATTCTCTAGACACATACCTTTCACATGATCATTGCATAGTAGAATCAGTGATTCCAATAATTTTAAAATATAGAAGAAATCAAAACCTTTTATGGTAGAATTTACAATTTAATGGAAAAGGGACATACAATTGTATAGCAAGGCCTAGAAATACTTTAAATAAGAATGTTTGAAATTTATCAGCATAATAAAAAAAATATTAATATTGGAAAACGTTTCCATCAATTTTTTACATAAATGTGAATTCATTTTATATTTGAAAGTGTATGATATTGTGTGCAAAAACAATGAAAGCTCTTTTTGAAAACTTGAAACTGATTACAGTTGAAAACACAAAACTTTGAAAAAAAAAAAAATAAATAAATAAATAAATAAATAAATAAATATTTTAAAAAAATTAAAATAATTTTTGTAAAATTTTGCACATACCTAGAACTGGTTATAAATTCTAATGTTTTTAAAGTACATCTTCCAAAGAATCATTCATTTTTAATCCAGCTTCTGTTTTCTAAAATATTTTCAGAAGGAAATAACATAGCTTAGTGCAGTGATGAGGAAACTTTGAAAACCCATATTTTTAGCAGTTTATTTTTAGTAATTAATGAAAAACAACAATAATAAGCAACTTTTGACTAATGAAATAATTTTTATTATATACTATAATGTTTGGACAGTTTTCCTCATTGCAATATTTACAATGTTCTAGATGTTGTATGCTCTGGTTTTCTTGAATTGATATGAGTTGGAATTTTGAACTGAACCTTTTATTTAGTCCACAGGGGGTAGATTGTTCTAGTTCCATGCCCTTTTTTTTTTAAAAGGATATCTCAGTTTCAGTGAATTTCCCTTAGTAAATTAACTCTTCTTCAGTTTATATACATTGGAATTTTGAACTGAATCCTTTATTTAGTCCACAGGTGGGTAGATGGTTTTAATTCCACATGCCATGCTTTTTGGGGATTTTTCAGTTTTGGTTATTTTTTCCTTTGGTAATTTAACTCTCCAAGTTTGTTTCCTCTGCTGTAGCCAGGTATTAAACTCACAACTCTCTGGGTCAAGTCACTTTTAGGATCACTCAACCAATGCTTTAATCCACTGGGCCATATGGAAAAAAGTTCAAAACTTCATTATCACCTTTAGAAAGCTGGCATGTACAATGTCTGAAATGTTTTGAATTTGGTAAAAATGAGGACAACAGTCTTAACAATGTAAATAGCGTAATTAATTACAATACCTCAATCTCAGAAATACACACAAATGGATTACATTTATTCAAGTTCTAATATGTGATACAAATTGGTACATTATATTTTCCAATTGCTGTTTCAGGGATGACATTGCTTCTGTTATGAGATTTTTAATGCCAGGTTCACTATTCAAGTCATTTTAATTCATTTGGGTGATTTATTGTGGAACTTCATATTGTATGGTTGATTTGCAATGGATATTCTGTCCAGTATAAATTAAAGGTATTAATTTAAAATTTTTAACTATAGACTTTCAAGCTTTGACAGGTTACCAGTTTTAAAACCACTGACCTCGTGGATAATAAAGCTAGGTTGTTATTGTATTCCTTGAAAAGTAGGAGTTCAATCTTCATGTTAGGTGGTGCAAGAATATACTAGATTAAAAAAAAAAAAAAAAAATGACTACTATTATGTGCTTTATTCTTAAATTCCAAAAGACATTCTGATAGGATTTTCTAGCTAAAATGAAATATTAGGTATGTACATACTTATTGAAAATTAGACAGTGAAAAGAAAGTTTATTTTTTTTTAAGGTGGGGGGGGATTTTTGCTACTACTTTGACAGTATCATGAATTTTATGAGTACTATAGTTACAAGAGTGATAGAAGGAAAAGCTCTTTGAAATCAGACATTTCTTTTGAGAAAACAAGTGGCACTTGAAAATCAGTGAAATGCTCTCATGAGTTTAGTTCATGACACTGGGTTGGTAATGCCATGCCACCTGCCAAGAAAGGGAATAAACATGACCATCATAAGACATTTCAAGATGGCTGTTTTTGATATAACTAGGGAAAAATATCCTTATAGCATCTTATTTGTGCTTTGGAGGGGGGTGAACTGATAATTGGAAACTAAGGTTATTCCACTTTATCCCTCAAGTGGATCATTCACTATATATCAACAATTAAAAGCACCAAAGATACCCACATTGGTTGAATTTATGACACACAATTTTAGTTCTACAGCAAAATCTTTAAAGATTTTATGGATGAATGCAGTATTTTGATGTTTTCAGCGTGTACATGTTCTATCAGGAAATGGAACAGTGGAAAGGTGTCAGAAAAAATAAATAGCTGAGAGAAGACATTGAATACTGTTGCTATACTTGGTCAAATGCTCTTGCTATTCATCTCAGGGTTCTTGTTTAAATCTAACAGAGGATCTACTGTGTAATTGTTCCTGATTTGGCAGATTGACTTCAATCGCTATCACAGATGGGACATGGCTTGCCTATGTCAAGCTTTATTCCCTGCTGCCCCGCATTCGCAACTACATTGGTAAAGATCCCACCCTTTTACTGTCAAAATAGGCAAATGTAACTTACTTCTTCTCTATCAGTTTCTTTTCTCACACTTCCTGCCTGTGGAACTTCTTCCTCATGCTTACTTCCCTGATAGCTACAATCTCCAAAGGTTTAAGTGCAACATCAATTGTCATCTTTTGTCTCCTTGACTCCCACCTGTCTCTTACTCTTTCTTCAACTTCACCTGTACCGTTTTCTTTTCTGTCTGCCCTCTCCTCTCACTGTAACCCCCTGCACACTAGTGGCAGTACTGCCTTGCTTGGGGTGAAACAATTATAAAAAAAAAAAAGAAAAAGACAGACACTAATAATGGGACCCACAAATGAGGTTTGGCTAAAAAGTTTTGCTTTGGCTGAATTTGTTTAGCAGCACATCAACCTCTATGGATTATTTAATACTGAAATATAAATATTTTGAATAATTGTATTGCTTCAACTAAATATATTTCAAATTGTATACCTTCAAATAGAAATAAAATGTACTGCTATAAAATGTATGGTTGGTAATTCTACTATAAAATTGTATTGCTGGTAATTTTGCTTTAAAATTGTATTGTTGGCAATATTTTTATGTAAAAATGCATTACTGGTAGTTATACTATAAAAATGTATTTTTATTCTTTCATAGTGTTTTGTTTTTTCTTTGGAATTTACTATTTGCCCATAGTTGAGACCTTAACAGGGGCTGCCACCTGGAAACAACAGCATTAAGAGATGGTTCCAGATTCTTGAAAACCTTCAATTTCCTGATCAGATGCCCTGCTGCCAGATGTAGTCTATCATCATACCCAGGGGTGGCTAAAACATACTCAAAGTAATAATATCTTCAGGAAGTGAGCCGAGGTATGATACCTGTTAGGTTGGAGAAACTGTTAGAGTAAAAACACTTCCAAAACAGTGAACATCAGCTGGGACTAGGGAGGGTTACTGGGATCAGTAGGTTACAATTCATCAAGGTTGATGGAGTCCCATGTCATGTCAGATATTTGATCCTTATCAAACATGTAAGAAAATATTAACATGAGAAGAAAGCCATTTTGTTTGACTTGAAATTTTGCAAAGTTTCAGTGGTGAGTAATATGGTTTGGCAATGCACATGATTTTTATAGAATGAAAGAAGCATTCCTGACAAAGAGAAGGGATGAAGACTAGACCACCTACCACTGACTGATAAAGTATTTCACGATGGTTATTATTCTAACTGAAGAAAATAGCCTTGTGGATGTCTTGTTTATGCCTCTTCATTTAGTAAATGTTGGGGCTGGGCAATTAGGCAACATTGGAATTTTGTTGCTTTGTTCACTGAGTTGTTTGTCAAAGTGTTTTCTTCTTTAAACAAATTACCCTAGAGGAATGCAGCTAAGCACTTAGATTAAAATCAAGAACTCAAGAGACAAACTTTTACACTGGCATTTTGCTTGGAATTTATCAGTATTGCATAAAAGGCAAAACTAAAAGTTTATTCTACTGAACCAATTTTTTTTTTCTTGAAGACTGCTCTTCAGATTTAAAATAAGCATAGAATGAGGTCACACTGGTAAAAATAAAAATTGTCTAAATCCTCACGTTCTTATAATTTACAGCTCGTTCACCATTTAATGTCAACATTCCTAGGAAATTTGAAAAAAAAAAAAAATAGTTGACCAAAATTCTTCTGTTAGCTGAAGCATAAAAATCAAATTGTAATAATTTGTATATGTGGGATAATACAGGAGAAAATGTTTATTCTGACATACAATACAGTTTATAGAATAAAAATAGAGTGAATGAGTGATAACTAAAAAGAAAGTGGGTAAGAAAGGTAAAATGAATAGAATTATTGAAGAATGAGAGAAAATATAATTCAATAAGAGCAGAGAGCAAAAAACAAAAGTCTGTAATCTAAGATCAAATAATCTTTTTAATAATTGTATTCATGTTAACATTTCTTCAAAATATGACCAAAGGCCTCAGAAAATAACAAAAATAGAAAGCTAAGATTTGCCATAATGTTTTTTTTTTTTGTGTAGCATACTTAGATATTACTATATAGGGATAGCAAAGTATGCTAGACAAAAAAAAAAAACTATGGCAAATCTTAGCTTTTTATTCTAAACCTTGACCACACCAATTATTTACACTATTTATATTTTGATTGTCATTTTTGTTGTTATCACAACACTTTAATTCACTAGGCTAAGAGACAACAGCTTAATCAATTAGAGCTTTGGTTTGTGAATTTAGAGACAAGTAATTGTGAGTTCAATTCCTGGGCTCAGCAGAGTGTACTACTTTGACTAGACGTAAACAGGCAAGTAATAACTGAGTAGTACTAAAAATAAGATCTAGATAATATATCCCTAGACATAGGCAGTGAAATGAGAACAGTCTATCCCTGTAGATTAAATAAAGAGTTTTGTTCAGACTTTCTTTTTGGTTATCCATATTGATATATATCTGATAAAAGCTGGGGGATGCAAATGTCTTATAATCCTAGTTTTTCAGTATATATTGATTAAATCAGATTGGTAGAAGTGTTTTCTTCTATTAGAAGAGAATCAAATAATTAATATATATGTTCTTTCTATAAACTTTGCTATACTCTTTAATAATATAGTCAAATATCTTTCTAAGACACTAGTTTTTAACTGCTTACTCCAAGAAAACTGATGCAAAATAATGTTTGGAATTCATAACTGAAATTTTTTAAACTGTTTTCTTTTCTGACAAATAGGCTATTTGATATACTTTGTATTCAAATAGAAAACATTAAAAAGAAAAATTTCTATAAACAATGGTTATAAAACATTTCCACACCCAAGAATTAAGCAAGTTTTCAGTTTGATATTAATTGAAAAGAAATTTGTGCAAACATTGAGCATATTTTAAACAACCACAAAGCAACCTAGATATTTAGAATGGGTCTGTTAAAAGAGTGATTCTAGATAAGAGTAATTAGTTAAGAGCTCATTCTAAAAAGATTTTTAAAATTTGAAAATATTTTTTTATATTAAAAGCATTTACATTATTGTTAGGATTTCTTTTAAATACTTCAGATCTAAGTTTGTAAACCTTGAAAACTGAGAATTTAAGTTCTATTAAAAAATATATTAAAAAAAAAAAACACACACACACACACACACACACACACTTAGTGGATTTTAATTTCTGAATTGATAAAAATAAAAACCAAAGCATGTTTGGTAGGAGATGCTTGAATTTGTTCAAAAGCTTTGTAGTGTGGATTTTCCTCTTGCCTTTCAATAAAAATTGGCCCTTTCTCATCTTGTATGAGAAATACTAAATGTCTTCATGCACTAGTTGCTTGTTAAGAAACTCAGTCAATCTTGTGTCTCGGGATATGGACCTGACTGAATAGAAAGATCATTGTCAATCATGGCCTTTTCTCACCAAAACACTTAGGAGTTCTTTTCTTTTTCAAACAATCAGTGTGAGATTTCCGAGCTGCTGTATCTTTGTAATCACCATTAGACTCATCCGACTTTCTGAATCCTCTGCATGGTCCTCAGATTGACACGCAAACACTGAAATGTTTGCACTGAAACTTCTAGCACAAATGCCAAGCAGTACAGCCTGCTGTTTCCAAATTTCTGGCAGAGTGAATTGTGTCATGGGGCTCTTTTTGGCACAGAGTGCCCAACTGACCCTACTATAATATATAGTTGACAAAATTAAATGACAAATGTGCATGTGCAAAATGAAAAATATAAAATGGCGACAACTTACCCCTTGCACTATATATATATATATATATATATATATATATACACACACACACTTTCTTTTTTGCTTTTTTTTTTTCAATTGGAGTAGATAGACTGAACTATTGCCCAGTTCACACTCCACCCACATCTATTGAACAGGTGTAGAGGCTCATCCCTTGTTCCCTGCTTAGGATGTGGTTTTCGGCTTTCTCTTTTCCAATCTATTCACTCTTACGTAGCACCCTGCACACCAGTGGCCTACTGCCTTGCTTGGGGTGATGTGATTAAAAAAAAAAATATATATATATATATATATATACACACACACACACACACAATGTACAATCATGCTGAATTTCCCAGCCTACCTGTATTGCTGTCTAAAGCAATATATTTAGGGTAAATATGCTGATACAGCTAACAAGCTGAATTATTAAAAACTCATTCAGAACAAGTAGTTGATAGAGTGTTGAAAGCTGGTTTCCTTTAGGAGTTGCGTTTAGGTGCACTCACTCATGAAATGCTTGCATGTGTCCAAAGAAAACTTCAGCTTTTGAAAAATTAAGAGATGGATGACGAAAACAAAGTATCAGGGGCTGATGACTTAGTTTCAGAATTTCTGGATTCATTTCTTTTGTTTTTCTTCACCCTTTTATTTATTGCTATTCCCTACCCATAAAGGTTTTACCTTGGGATAAATTACAATGGGTTAAAAGAGGAATATAAAGAAAAGAAAAAAAAAAAGAACATGGGAACAATATATATATATATATATATATATATATTATATATATAAATTTGAGAGAAATATCATATTAATATCTAACAAACATATCCAATAAATTACAGGTGCTTAACAGATTTAAAGGCGAGCAGAATTTTATAAACAAAGTGCAGAAAATAGAGAGTTACAGAAAATAGAGAGTTACAGAAAATAGAGAGTTACAGAAAATAGAGAGTTACAGAAAATAGAGAGTTACAGAAAATAGAGAGTTACAGAAAATAGAGAGTTACAGAAAATAGAGAGTTACAGAAAATAGAGAGTTACAGAAAATAGAGAGTTACAGAAAATAGAGAGTTACAGAAAATAGAGAGTTACAGAAAATAGAGAGTTACAGAAAATAGAGAGTTACAGAAAATAGAGAGTTACAGAAAATAGAGAGTTACAGAAAATAGAGAGTTACAGAAAATAGAGAGTTACAGAAAATAGAGAGTTACAGAAAATAGAGAGTTACAGAAAATAGAGAGTTACAGAAAATAGAGAGTTACAGAAAATAGAGAGTTACAGAAAATAGAGAGTTACAGAAAATAGAGAGTTACAGAAAATAGAGAGTTACAGAAAATAGAGAGTTACAGAAAATAGAGAGTTACAGAAAATAGAGAGTTACAGAAAATAGAGAGTTACAGAAAATAGAGAGTTACAGAAAATAGAGAGTTACAGAAAATAGAGAGTTACAGAAAATAGAGAGTTACAGAAAATAGAGAGTTACAGAAAATAGAGAGTTACAGAAAATAGAGAGTTACAGAAAATAGAGAGTTACAGAAAATAGAGAGTTACAGAAAATAGAGAGTTACAGAAAATAGAGAGTTACAGAAAATAGAGAGTTACAGAAAATAGAGAGTTACAGAAAATAGAGAGTTACAGAAAATAGAGAGTTACAGAAAATAGAGAGTTACAGAAAATAGAGAGTTACAGAAAATAGAGAGTTACAGAAAATAGAGAGTTACAGTTCAAAAGTCTGACCTAACTAACTTCAAGTTGGACAGCTACAAAATAAAGACAGATACGCCTTTTTAACTTTGTTATCTTAACTATATGATAGTGGACAGAATTATTTGCATATTTTCTGAGGAAATGCAAATATTTGCAAGTACTTTATCATAAGTAGTTGATTGGACATTAGTTTTAAATAATTCTAGAAATTTTTTATAGTTTCAATCTATTGTATTCATAGTTAGAGATTTTTCTAAAAATTGATGCAGTCCAAAGTTATTCCCCCACTTTGACAGAAATTATGAAATATTGTTCTATTGCAATTGTAATGTTTTATTTTTCTTAATTTGACATTTAATACAAAATCCATTTAAAAATGAAATAGTATTGATCTGATTCTATGACATTTTAAAAGGTAATAAAGAAGATAATAAATGAGTGCATTGTACCACAATAACTATTTTTATTCAACCATGGCAAAGATAGCTGAACTTTACAAGCTCTGAATGAAGATAGTTGATGCATACAAAAAGATGATGTATATATATATACCACTTTCCAAGCATTTAAATATTCCTAAATTGACAAGTCGTAGCATTATCGATAGGTACAAGAAGACTCATTCTGTTGAGAATAAATTAAGTACTGGCAGAATATTTAATTGGAAAGAAACATTGTTAGAGATGTCTTGAAGCATCCTCACTTTAAAAACATTGTGAGTGATGCAAAGACATCAAGGTTGAATGTATCAATGAAGACAGCAACTAGATGCTTTCATCAAGCAGGATTTTGAGTTTGTCACCCAAGGAAAACTCAATTGCTTAAGGTTAAACACCTAAAATACAGGTTAGCTTATGCTAGAAGCCATCTAGAACAAGGAAGTAAATATTGGGACTGTTTTATAGTCAGATGAAATCAAACTAGAATTATTTGGTCACATGAACTCCTGTTATGTATAGAAGAAAGTGAATGAAGCTCATGAACCAAAAAATACTCTCCATACAATTAAGCATGGTGGTAGGAGCAAATCTGATCTAGGGATGTTTTGATGCTTTTGAATCAGGAGAACTAGTGAGAGTTCAGGGTATCATGGATAAAGATCAGTATTTGGCTATTCTTAAAAATAATATAAAACAAAGTGCATGAAAGCTGACTTTGAGGTGGCATTGGACATTCCAATATGACAATGACCCAAAACACACAATACTTAGATGAGAGCAAAATTAAAGTATTGGTGGACCTCTCACAAAATTCTGACCTAAACCCTGGTGATAATTTATGGGGACATTTGAAGAAAAAGTAAGAGAAAGAAGTCTGAATTTGAATGAACTAGAAGTTATTTCCAAGAAAGAATGTATCAAAATGCCTATCAGTGTGTGTAGTGATCTTGTAAGGAACTATAAAAAAAATGATCAAAGTCATCAATAAAAGTTATACAAGTGATTGAAGCAAAAGGGCCAATAATTTTGTCCTATGTTAAAGGTTTTTTTAGGTGTTTTTTTTATTGTATTATTATTTGACATTAAATAAGAATTGTTGTGGGCATCACTCAACTTATTTAAAAGAAAATAGCTAAAACATAAAAATTCCCACATGCAGGACTAACAAATTCTCTTTGCCATATCATCAATCAAACAAGCTTGTCCTCCAGAAGGGACAAAACCAATGCAGACATTCTCCTTTTCTTGTAACCAAGTATAAATTTGTTTCTAAGCAAGTGGGCTGATTCTCAATACAACTAGTCTTATTTACATTTTAAGATATCATTTGTTTTTACCCTTTGTTGTATATTGGTTACAACTGTAACCAATATACATCAAAGGTTAGAGAACAGTTACAATTGTAACCAATAATAAGGGTTAAATGTGTGCTACAGTACTAAATTTGTATCTCAAAGATTCAGAGACATTTTTCTGACTTCACTGCTTCTGGGATATATTATGCATATATTCATATGCACTTTCAACCTTTTATGACATTTTAAAATATCAAAGAACAATTCTTGTATGAACATACCAAAATACCACACTACACTTGATTTCAAACATTCCAAATATTTGAAGCTTTATGACAAAATTGTTTTTTTTAATAATGAAAATTATTTGGTAAATACAAAGTCAGAAGACAATATCATTTTGCTATTTCAGATTTTAATAACAGAACTAAAATTTCCATTAAAATAATATTAAAACAATACCCTCTGACACATCAAATAAATATGCCAACTCAAGTTAATTTACATCTGGTTTTACACTATAGTACTGATAATGAACACAAAATTTAAAGTATTTTCTAATATTATCATCAGGTTGCTAAAAGGTATTTTTTTTGTTACCTCACACAAATGAAAAATAATAGCATTTTAGAAGTCAGTTATATATTTAATTGATGGACTGGACCATTGACAACCATCTTCAAATTAAGATTTTATATTAACCATAGTAATAATAAAGATCCATTCCACAAACTGCACCTCTCTATTACTATGAGTAGATAAATTTATATTCTGGAAATAATGTCTAAAAAAAGCTAGATAAATTCTTGGAAATGTTAGAAAAATCTAGTGGAGATGCTAGGTAACTTTTGACAAATTTAGAAAGTATATTAGGATAAGCCAGAAT
Organism: Ascarosepion bandense; assembly: GCA_037127315.1. Classification (NCBI taxonomy): domain Eukaryota; kingdom Metazoa; phylum Mollusca; class Cephalopoda; order Sepiida; family Sepiidae; genus Ascarosepion; species Ascarosepion bandense. The sequence continues at coordinate 755,538 of JBBBDQ010000774.1, forward strand.
CTAACTGCCTGCATATGGATAGAAAATGAATTCAGTAAATGAGGTGGGGCGGAGGGAGAAAAAAAAAAGAAAGAGGTGTAAGACAATGATATGTCTCCCAATTGGATCTACTCAACCTTATACATTGAGATGATTCTGAGAGAATTAGAAGTTGTACCAGGATTAATTATTGGCAGCCACAATCTTAATGACATAAGATATGCAGTGACAGTGTCAATAGCAGATACAGAGAGGACATTTTAAGAACTCTTACAGAAGGTAGTGAAAAAAAAAAGCAAGAAGAAATGACTAAACATCAATTGCAAGATAGAATAAATGGTTGTTAGCAAAAATGAACAGTCCAATATGCAAATTACAAATTGGGGACACCAAATTCAAATACACCAATGTAGATAACTGGGAAGTGTTTTAATAGAAGATGAAAAATATGAGACTGAAATTTGAAGGCGTTTTGGGATAGTGAAAAATGCCTTTCAAAAGCTAAGCAAAGTATTAAGAAACAAAATTTTGTTAAAAATAAAGAAAAGAGTACTGATCAGTATATGACAATTAATACTAAAAGGTAAATAGACTTGAAGTAATAGAAATGTGATACTACAGAAGGATGTTGAGAATACAATGAATCAGACCTGTGAGCATTAAGAAACTCTTAGAGAATAGAAACAAAAAGAGCAATGCTTCATCAGATAAATAAAATCATGGTAGTATTATAAATCTTAACGTTTATGAAGTTTTGTCAGGTGTGATTGTGTAATTAGTCAACAGTGAATTTAAAGAAATGAACATTGTGTTTAAATATTTATTAACAAGAAAAACAAAGTGTCTTAAACAAGTCATTGGAAATTTAAAAAAATGGATTGGATTTAGTATGATAGCAAAATAAAGAGAATCTTGGCTAAATGAAAAGCAATCTCAAATGGAATTTTATTTGGCATGAGTAAAAGAATTCTCGATAAATTTATGATCAAAATCCTACAGATAACTTACTGACTTGTTTGAATGGTACCTTGAAACAGAAAATATTTTCTAAGTGTTATTTATACACTAGTCAATATCAAATATTGATAAAAGCTGCAGGAATAGGCAAAAAAGTTGTAATCCTAGAGGTTAGATAAATAAAAAACAATATACAAAGAATATCTTTGTCATTAATTATATATCTATCCCTCATATAGTTATTGAGTAAATTATCATTGCATAATTTTTTGATTTACACTGAATTAAGTACACTGACAATAAAGGAGATTATGTTGAAAAATATTTGTTGTTTAAAATAAATGCCTTCTTCCATAATTAGGATATAAACTTGTGCATGTGTGCAAATGAGGTGGACATTACATTAATCTAAAGAATTTAAAACAAGATGAAAGTAACTTAAAAATTGCTTACATAATATTCGATTAAGGAAGTCATGTGCATAAATTTTAATGATAGACTTTTTCAAATTATGAATAATCTTTTTCAGACAAGAGGAAATTCAGTCAGAAATTGTCCAAAATTCATTTTGGAAGAAAAGTACAGGAAATATAGTCAAAGCTTTTGACATAAGCCATCATCAGGTTAGGTAGAAAGGAATGGTGAATTTCATAGAACTAGTGAGTTATGACAGACAAACAGTATTGTGATGTAAATGAGGTGTGGCTTTTTTTCCTTTTTTTTTTTTTTACTATATATATATATATACAAAAATTACATGAAACTACAAAAGTTAATTTTCTCAATAATTACTTCTGTTAGAAATCTAAGCCAAAATCCCCCAAGGAACCTGGAAAAGCAGTTTTCTATTATTCCATCCATGTCAAATCTCCTTTTCGCATCAGTACAAGTTTGTAAAAATGTTCATTAGCCTTAGTCCCCAAATGATAGCAAAAGTTTTAAGCCTTTAACTACAATAAGAAAAAGAAGTTCTGGATAGCAGATAAAAAACTCTTCTCTTAAGAGTACTTTGATTAAACATCAGGAAACTTCATTGAAAACATTGTTTTCTATTTTCAGAATGTCAACCATTCAAATTCATTTAATATAAGTATATCTTTAATATATTTAATCCAGGTTTGAACTAAGATCCCCTTAAGATATTCCCATGTGAATAGAGATGTTTGAAACTAAAAAAGATGCAGATACACAGACTCAAAAAGAAATGATGTGTAATAAATTCTGAATAATTATGTGCTTGTATATAAACATAAGCACAAACATGGTATCCAGAATTTATTACTGTACACTAAAAATATTAATAAAAAGCAAGCTAGCATATTACCAAATTAAAGAAAGGTGTGCTTAGGGACAGGATGAAAGTAAAAAACCCACAGAAGTAAATTGAATCCAGATGCACAAAGAAAAGAATTAACTCTAAGGGCAAAATAGGTAACTTCAATTCAAGAGTAGATTAAACGAAGCACATCACCAGGAGACAAGAAATAAGTGTACAAATAAATTGAGTAGGAACCTCAAAAATATTTTTATCCTACTGGAAAAACAAAAAGATACTCCCTAGTTGATACTTTTCTTTTAGGGGAAATGAAAAACCAAAAAGGTCACAGTCATAAGAAAATTCTTTCTACTGCTAATTATATCAGAATTACAAAAAAAATGAAACTTGTTAAGCTAAAACAAAAACATGTAAATGTATAAGTTTAAAGAGAAGAGAAAAGATAAAATAGAAAAACAGATTTTTGTTTAGAAAGAAGTCTTTTAGAAATTTATACAGAAATAACATGATTTTTTTTTCTTTATTTTGAACTGTATAAGAAATTTCAATATAAAAGAAAATTACAAAAAATTTTACACACTGTTTTAAAAAAGTTTCTTTAGCAATCTCAAATGAATATTAAAAAAAAAATAGTTCATCATAAATAGATTTAATAAATATTGATTATGTCTAATAAAACTTGCAATTTGTATAACTGTTTTTGTATATCCTGTTAATGAAATAAACAGACCTAAAACATGGATTATGTATCAATAAAATAAATAAAAGCCTTTTTGAATTTTCAAGAATAGAAAAAAAAGAGAGAAGAGGGTAAAAAGAAAAGAGAGAGGAAAGAGAAGAGAAGGAAAAGAAAAAAAATGCCCAGTTGTACAAGTACTAAAATCTAATAAATGTGTAAAAAAAAAAAAAAAAAAAAAAAAAATTACTTACCTTTAAAAGAGAGAAACTAAAACATTCAAATAATTAGAAAGAATGTGTATATTAGAGTGGAGAGTAATTTGTACTTGTTGTAAATACTGTAGTACATGATCAGAATTTTTCGCTGAAGAACCAAAGTTGCCAGTAGTTCTTTAAGAGTCATGATAAAAATAAAGGAAACCAATTCTAAAGAAGTAAGGAGGAAACACATGCAGAAAAGAGTTTCAACTTTGATTTAAGCAGCTGCATGATTGGCTAAACTCTCAATGAGAATACTTCATATATTAAAAAAAACAAACTACAATGGCCTTTTCCTTTGTTAGCTCTCTTTACATAATACTATAAAAGCAGCTAAAAGTAAAGAAAACAGCTAATCATAAAGGGTGGGGTCACTTAGAGGCGTCAATTGGAAACTCCACTTACTGAAACAGTCATGTAAATATTAGATTACTCTCATTCTCCAATTAAAACCATAGTTGTTTTTTGAGAAGGTAACCTGAAAGGTGCTTACACATCAAATTGGAAACAAACAGATAAAACTAGGATACATTAGAAAGAAGGATTTTCATTCATTTTAGAAAGAAGGATTTATCATTCACTGATAGCCCTATGAATAACTACTTTCTTGTCCTAAGTTCAACACTGGGCTATTGCAATTTCTACAAAGGGTAATGGCAAAATGTTCCCATTCTACATTTCAGGTATGCTTTTGAAGTAAATATTTTGCACAATCTTTCTAGCAAAAAATTTAAAAAAATGTTTATCAACAATAAATGATCAGCATTTTTAAAATTTTTATTTATTGTACTTGCTCATGGACATTTTTATATTTCTTTACTATGGTTTTAGTAAATAATTGCCATGTCATTCATTATATAAACAATTTATTAGAGTGAATTAAAGTCTTGAGGTATTTATTTAATAAATGCTGCCCATTAAATTATGTAAACAATATCTACCAGAAAAAAAAAAAATCACAAAATATAAAACTGAAGTCTTACATTCAGTGTACCAAATTCAAAGTATCATCAAAATTTTGTCAGGCAGTTTTACAGTAATTGATTTTAATTACGGCCAAATATTGTGATAAAAAATAAAATAAAAATCACATTTAACCATACTTTATTCATAACTAGCAGTATAGCCCGGTGTTGCTTGGGTGTAATGAAAGCTTTAAAACTAATCCATGGTCCTGGAGCTCAGACTCTTTGGACATTGGCACGAAAGACTAAAAAGCATTAGCTGTTTCCAAGTAAAGTGAAACTGTAGACTGAAAGAAAAATGAATGGATGTAAGTCAAATTTTGATTTCCTGGTATCGATATCAAATAAGTTTTTTTCGTCGTAAACTGAATTTTGATGGCTAAATAAGTCCTCTGAGTAAATGGTATCATAGTTGAGACTAAGAACTATAATTATACCTACTTAGAGCCAAACCCGAAGCAAAAACTAAAATGAAAGGGCTGAAAAAAGTACAGACATACAGGCAGATAAAGAGACACACACACATAAAAATCTTGCCTTTTATATATATATATATATATATATATATATATAAAAATCGATTTTCTGCACTATTGTAAGAACTGCAACCTTGAAACTTCTGAATATCAATTCTTATGTCTTTGTTTATGAGTGTATCAAATTGATTAAAATCAGACCACTCCTTCGATTATCGATATTTATCGGGGGGTACCTCGACACAAAACCTAGTTAAGAATACTCGCAGACACTTATAGTACAACTGTGTAAATTTTCAAGAAAATCAGTTCAGCTGTTTTGGAGTCTATAGGTAATGGCCACACACACAGACAAAGTTCCATTTATAAATAAGTTTAGATCTGATAATGAAGAGAAATAATTTAGGCAGTCTAATTGTGTGACCTTGAGGTAACTTAGCAACCAACCAACAAGGAAGAGACTGCACATGATTGAACAGACTCCTGTGGGGGTTATTCAGTTAAAAATGAGCCACCATTTATCTTACATACTCTATGACTGCCATATTCACAATGACCAAGCAAATGAGTTGCAGGATTCTTTGGCAAAACATGGGATTACCTACATTTGTTAGCCTTATGTACAGTTCAGATTTGGTTCCTTGTAACTTTTATAATGACTGAAAGGAAGGTTTCAGACTGTGGATTAGATTAAAGAGAATATAAGGTAATTGATGGTAATACCAAAAAGAGAACATTGCAGACTTTTAAAATGTTGAAGGAAATGCTAGAATGTGTGTGCGAAGTATCAAGAAGAGTACTTTGACAGGGGGACTAAAGCATTATTGTCTTAGGTAGGCTATTTTTATTGATATTAAATAGCTGCCACATTTCCAGACAATCTTTGTACGACTTATTGAAATCACAACTTTAGCCTTATACACTCCAGTCTGATGCCACAAGTCCTATAGTCCCTTAAGGTTATAGGTTCACCACATGTACTAGATGCTGTCAGTACATCTAGGGTAAGTTAGCCTGATGAAACCCATCCCTCTTCAAGCTGGTTTTGAATTTAGAGTTTTCCTTCTCCTAGACAGGTTGCCATCAAAGGCAAGAGAGCCCAGTCTGCTTTGCTATTAACACCTACCTAGGTAGAGAATAGCTGTACTTTACCTTTCCATGAGTATTTGTGTGAAAGTGAGCACAAGACTTGGTTGGAATTTGAACACTAATCCCACTTTTCATGCTGATAATGATTATGCTATATACACATTCACAGTATTAAAAATAAAGTAGAGTTAAGTTTTAAGATGTTACACTAACACAATATCTGCTTTCAAAATATAATTAATAAAAAACATTACTGAAATTTATACATTTGACATGATTATTATAATTATTATTTTAACATTTTTATTTTCAAATTTATTTTATTTTTAATTTTATTATTTTAAAAATTTTACTTTTTATTTTATATTAATACTTTTATTTTATTTTTTAATAATATTAACATTTTTTAATATTATATTTTATTTTATTTTTTTAAATTATTATAATAGCACTAATAAAAAAATATTCTTCCAAAATTTAGTCAGATAGTTGAACTGTTTTGTTGGGATGTTTCTGTTAATATGGCCATAGAATGGAGTGGCCAAAATGTAAGAACAAAAATGAGTTAAATTGTTTGAACAAAGTATGGAATGATAATGACCTTTCAGATTTATAGACCAATATGTTCTTAAAAGGGTATTTGTGCGTAAGTAAATGCGAGCCATTCGAATTCCAGTTGAATTCCTTGCATTCACTTACGCACAAATATCCTTGGGAAAGGTATTAATCCATCTCTTCCCTCCAGTTATGGGTTAAATAATAGGACAGATTGGATTCTATAGCCTTGGCTGGCAACCAGTCTACCACAGAAAGCAACGGCAACCTACTGCGGGATAATCTTCTGCCCAGTCAATCATGTCTCTTTCGAGACATGATCACCCGAAGTGTGTATCATGTATGGCACTTAACTGACTGATGTTCTTAGCATACTACAAATTTGTTTTATATTTCACAATATTTTGCAATATTCACAAATTGACCAATCCATTTTCTATTCTTTATCAGGTGAAATCTCATCTACTTCAGAGTGTGTTAATTGCAATACAGACAATTATCTAGATTATGATAATCTCATTTGTGCATTAAAAATCAGACAAACTGGGGGACTGAGATTGCTCTAATTCCTGACCTGACCACTTATAAACAGAAAGAACAAAATATGTTGACATGTTTTTCTTAGTATCAACTAAGTCACTTGATGTCAGGTTAAAAAAGGGTTATATTATATATAATCTACTGTGACTTTTAATAATCATCCAATGTACTTTTAGTCTTTCAAGAATTTAACAGTATTAAAATAGAAACAAAAAAATACATAGATATATAAAAAGCTTTATTTGCTAGTGAAGTGAGTAAAACTATCATTAAATAACTAGGTACAAAAGATTTTACAAAGCCTTTAGACTAAAGCAAATCTTTTCCTAAAGAATAGGATCCTATAATGTGATTGTTGAGTAGAGGGAGTCCTAGGATTTACTTTCCTTCAAGTTAAAAACATTTACATTTCTAGAAATGAAAGGGTAAAACAAGAAGCTGAAAAGTACATTGGTTTCCAGATTTAAAAGATTTGCATTAAGTTTGCATCACTTTTTCTTTAGTAATATTAGCAGTTTTTTTATAAGGAAACATTTGACATTCATTAATCAAGCAACCAACACTACAGTCAGTTAACATTTTTGAATTCTTGTTATTAAAACAAGTTTTAAGGAAAATACGTTTCAAGTCCATTAGCTGTTATGGCTCTTTATAGCACTGGGTAGGGTGGGGGTAGGGGGGCTTCCTTCCTAACCTTTTGTTAGGAATAGTGTATAATGTCAACATTTTGATTATGTCATTAATTTTTCTTCGAGTTACATTTGCTATCCGTTATTGTTGCTGAAAGTCTTGAAATAACGTGTTTTCTGTTGTTTGGTACAGTTCTTTCTTTATGATTCTGTAGTGACTGTCCCTCCACAAAACTCATTGTCCAAATCCTGATGAATAGAGCGCAAAGCAGAATCAGGCCGGAGATTATACAAGAACAGTGCAGTTTCGTCAAGAACACCGGAACAAGGATCACGATATTTATGCTAAGGATACTATCAGAAAGGGCAATACAAATGAAAAAGGACGTCTACAGATGTGTGTTGTGGTGCAGTAGATATTGACTCGGAATGACAAATCAGGGTGCCGAATGTGAATTCTAGTTGAATTCCTTGCATTCACTTAGACAAATACCCTTGGGAAAGGTATTAATCCATCTCTTCCCTTCAGTTATGGATTAAATAACGACAGATTGGGTTCTATAGCCTTGGCTGGCAACCAGTCTACCACAGAAAGCAATGGCAACCTACTGCAGGATAATCTTCTGCCTAGTCAGTCATGTCTCTTTCAAGACATGATTGCCCAAAGTGTGTATCATGTATGGCACTTAACTGACCTATATTTTATAAACTATGCCAAGGTGTTCAACAAAGTACGCCACAAAGAATTGATGCAAATGCTCAGCAACGACATTTGGGAAAGAGAGTAATCAAGAACCTCTACTGGCAGCAAACTGCTTGCATAGGGACAAGAAATGAATTCAGCAGATATACAAAGATAGAAAGGGGTGTAAGACAAGGATGTGTCTTTTCACTGGATCTATTCAACTTGTACAGTAAGACTAAAAGATATGCCAGGATTCACCATTGGCGGTTACAATCTGAACAACATAAGATACGCAGATGATACAGTGCTGATAGCTGACATAGAAACTAAACGACAAGACCTTCTAAAAAAAGTAGATGAAGAAAGTCGAAACAAAGGACTACAAATAAACTACAAGAAAACTAAATGTATGGTCATTAGCAGAGGAGCCTAAAATACTAATTACAGGTTGGGGATACTAAAATCAAGCAGGCACAAAAATTTAGGTACTTAGGAAGTGTTCTAACAGAAGACGGAAAGTGCAACACTGAGATCCAAAGGCAAATTGGCATGGTGATTAAGAAATAGTTTTATTCTAAATTTCATGCTATAAATAATTAATACTTGTGTAAATCAGATTAATTTAACATAAAATTTGCTAATTTTCCAAAAATAATATTTCACAGATGTATATTTTATTTTTGCAAGATTTTTAAAACTAAGAATTAACTTTTGTTTACAAATGTGTCAATCACTTAAAAATGGCTGAAAAATTGAAAGAAAAAATTGAAAGAAATTTTTTAGATTCCAGTCAATATAATTTTTGTTTGAAATACATCAGAGTATTTTGCTTACTGAAAATAGTAAATTTAATCATTTAGCTTTCAATTAAAACTAAAAACTGCCAAGAAAATTTTTTTTATATTTAAAAATTCAATTTAAAATTTAGATATCAAAAATGAGTGGAGGTACCTACTTAAAGCCATTTATATCTATTGATTTTGTCATTATTTTCTCTTTGACTTACAGATGATATCCATTTTAGTTGCTGCTTAAAGTCCTGAAGTGACATGGTTTCTACTATTTAGTATAGTTCTTTCTTCAGGATTCTGTAATGCCAGTTCACAAGGTCTTAAAAAAGATGGCCTTCATTAAGACCTACAGGGTTCATTTGCTCCAAGGCATTTTTTAACCATTGATCTGAGAAATTGGTTGTATATAGCTGAGTTTAGATATTTCTAAAAGAATTTGGTGCCATACATGATATCCATATGAAAGTCTCAATCTAACAAGACTATTTGAGTAGTGTTCTTAGACTACTTAAATTTTTAAGTTAATGTTTTGTGAAAACATGTGAAAGGGAATCTGAACACTTTCAATCCTCAAATGTTTCTTTACTGCTGAACCAAACCAGAAATAACTACCAAGTTCATTAAAAAGTTATTCTTAGGAACTTTATAGCATAATGCACATTTATCCAGAAGAAGGTTAGATTTTGGAAAGAAAAAGAAAAAAAATTAAAAATGAAATCCTTTCTTATAGCACTCAGTAAATGGCTTATAAACATGTATTAGTCATGCAGAAGAAGTGTTTATTAAAAACAGTAAAGTGACAGGGCAACCATTTTGATATAGATTTCAACCAATCAGAATGTTTGGATATAACCTTATGATTGACAAGTCCTGATTATTTGTAGTTGCCAAGAAAAATAAATGGCAAAAAATATAATTAAGATCCAAAATAAATGACACACAAAACAAACATTTCATTGTCAGATTTTAATTGGTCTGTCCTTAGAGGGGGGGGAAGGAATTGGTTGTGGCAAACTGCTTTTTATCAAGTTTCATCAGTTTTGAATAATGTAAAAATATTTCTTCAAAGTAGTTTTTTGAATTTTATTAAAGGATAGTGTCAAACAAAATAGTAAAGGTGTTAATCAATTAAATCAATGCTATCCTGATTAAAGCTTATTGTGGTAGGTGTTGTGTAGAGGGTTAATATTAGTCATTTATAAGAAGATTCATATCAGGATTAAACAGACTTCTTAAGTCAAAGAATAAAAAATTAGAAAATACTATATATATATATATATATATATATATAAAAAACAAACATTATATTTAGCATCATATATAGTGCATACATGTTTGAGCAAACATGAGAAAGTGAAATCAATATCTAATGACCCAGAGATTGAAAGTTTTACTAAAGAAAATGTGCTTCCTGATAAGAATTGAACCTCAATTCCTTTATAATTTGGAAACTACTTTCAAATTAAATGAGCCTAATTAATTATGAAGCTATCACAGTATGGAAACAATTGCAATTTAAGAAATTATCATTGTGAGCTTTTAAAGTTGATATTTTATTTTCTTACCTAAAATGTACAATTAATTTTTAAGCAATTATTTAATTTGAAGAAAAAAAAAAAAAAGAATATATATATATATATATATATATATACACACACAAGCTCACCTGTACCATTAAAAAAAAAGAAAAAAAAGAAAAGACACCTGTATTGAATTAATTTTTTTTTTATTTTATTGCCTATATTTTCTGGATGTGTAATCAAGGATGTTTATCTATACAAGTAAATATTTTCACATATAAAAAAAAAAAATTCAGCTTTTTAAATTCTTAAAATAAAAATATCCAAAGAGAGCTAACATGAAATACAAGAAATAATTAGAGACAATTAGAAGTGATCATGCTGTATTAGTAACCTCATTTCCCTTATTTACTAATGAGATAGGTGTTTATTGGTAATGCCTTTTGTAACTATAAACTCAGAATATTTCATTAAGAGGCAATCAGGTTGCATGATAGTTAAATATGCATAAAGACTGTTTTATATACATAAATAACCTACATGCATACACTAACTGAAGTTCAGTGTTGCCTGTGACAAAAGATTAAATAGCATTAATTGCATCACAATGATCATATGCACTGATAAACCAGATTTTCCTCTTGTAGCAAATAAATTGTGATAGTTTATAGTTTTTAAAAAAAAAAAAAAAATTTTTATGAGAAAAGATAACAGGAAAAGTGAAGAATCCTATAATTGTAATCAAGTCACCTTCAATATTTGCTTTTGAGTTTTACTGGAAATGACAAAACTTTGAAAATGAAATGAGACATCACTGGAGATAACTAGTAGAATGAACACATACTCTACAGAAGTAAGCCTGTCAATTTTATTATTTCAACATCAGTTGTGTAATCATTACATGGAGTATCAGAATTTTTTTAGAAGAATCACTGAGGTTCTTTTCTTTAGCTAGAGCATATGGTGGTGGCATATCTGTTGGTTTCAGACTTTAAAAAATTCATTTGTGTAATTTATAATATTTTTTAATTTGTACAAATGCAAACAGATTTGTATATTTTTGTATTTCCATGCAAATGTTGAAGAATTTGTTCATTGATCTTGTAAACAATGTGATTGATTGGGACAAGTATTATTTTTTTCACAGTGATTACAGTAGTTATATTGAATATAGGGCAAGACATTAATTTGTAATCCTCATTTAATAATGCTATAGTACGAAGGTCATTTATTGATATTTCACAAGCGGCTACAGCCATTCCTTCCAACAGTCTTTGAGAACAAAAAAAAACCAAAAACAGCTGAACTTTTATCATTATAAAGATGATATATCATGTTTCTTTCAAGTTTTATTTTCCTGACAGGCTTCCACAAACGTGATGATTTCAAGTGGCACCTGATTTGATGATCAGTTCTTATCTGTTGGTATCTGATGAAAGACTACTTCTAAAACTTGTTACTCTGCCAAAAAGATATCTTGAAGATTTCAATAAAGAAAAATTATTATTCAAAATAATTACTTCAAATGATTCCAGACTGCAAGTCAATATAACTACAAATATAAAAAAATACTTAAATTCAAAGAAAACTTTAAATATAGTTTTCTCTCAAAAGAAATCTTCAACTATATATTTATAAGAATGTAAGTGAAAGTTGAGTGAAATATAAAGTTTGCATATTTCACATTAGTAAAAGGAAGTCTAAAAGTTATAACAAAAACAAACAAAACAAAACTTTTCACTAGTGCTTCTAATGATTCAAAGGACTTAAAAACATTCAGAACTATAATAGTACATTATGACCTCTTTTGGTGCTAAAATTATTTGTGAGAAAGGATTTATGTTTACATTTAAAGTTCCAGGGTAAGTGCATCACTGTATTTTATCTTTATTGCCACTACCAAATGAAGAGACTCAATTTCTTTATTTTGTATCTAATTTGGTTCAGCAAGCTCAAAAGAGTTAATGCAACTAGAATTACAAAGATTGATTCAATCAAAGAGCTGCTTTATGAAAGGAACAGTTATGTGAAAAGATTTAAATTTGTTTGAGAATTATCACCATTCCCTGAATGTAAAATTGTCATGGATGCTGACAAAAGACCCTTAAGTGAGCATTCTCAATGTTTCAATACACCTCAATGTAATGAAGTTGCTGCAATAGTCACAAGAGAAGAGTTTGTTAAATGTGATCTTGTTCTTCAAGATTGTGATAAATTAAAAAGAATGTGAAACTCATCATTCATATGATGCTTTCCAATACTCCCCTACTTTTTGTCAACAGTGAAGATGGCTATCATTTTGGAATTCCCCATGTTGGAAGAAATGCCTTCAACAAAATAGTTTAATATATAGATTTTTATGCTTTCTTATGATCAAAAAAAAAAAAAAAAAAATATATATATATATATATATATATATATATCTCCCCTTCACAGAACCCAAAACCTGTTACACTAGTTTGTTGTAGATAGGTATGCCAAGATGGAGGAAGAAAGATTAGAATACATCAAAGCATTAACAACGATGTTGTCATAGGTGAAATTGGGCAACCTGTCATTCTTTCATCAAGTTTTGTTGGCAGTTCAAGATATATGTATGAAAGAACTAAAGATGCAATGACATATGTTAGACATTATGTGCAGATTTGTTTATAACGTTCATCTGTAATCCCAATCGAAAAGAAATTCATGCTGAACTTCTTTCTCCCTGGACAAAAGCCACAGAACAGACATGACCTAACTGCATGATTTTTCAGGTTAAAAGAGATTAAGTTAATGGAAATTATTACAGCAAAGAAAGTTTTTGTAATGTAAAATGCTATATTTATATCTTTGAGTGGTAATAACAAGGTCTTTCTCATGTGTACATCTTGATATGGTTGATGGCAAAAATTCATACCAGTCAGGTGGACTATATAATATATCTGCAGAACTGCCAGTTCCAACAAGACAAAAAGCTTTATGATATCAAAACTCAAATGGACCATGGTCCCTGTGGTAATTGGAACATAAATTCTCCTTGTATGGTTGATAACAAGTGCACCAAACATTATCCAAGAACTTTCTTAAAGGAAACACAAACAGGAGAAGATGGTTAACCTTCTTATAAAAAAAGAAAGTCAGATGATAGTGGATTTGAGGCAGTAACTGGATCAGAACAAAATTCAATTGTAATCTAAACTTATTTATAAATGGAACTTTGTGTGTGTGTGTTTCCATTACCTATAGACTCCGAACCGGCTGAACTGATATTCTTGAAAATTTACACAGTTGTACTATAAGTGTCTGCGGGTGTTCTTAGCTAGGTTTTGTGTCGAGATACTCCCAACAAATATCGAAAATCGAAAAAAAATCAGGTTGTAGAAGTGGTCCGATTTTAATCAAATTTGATGCACTCATAGACAAAGACATAAGAAATGATATTTAGAAGTTTCAAGGTTGCAGTTCTTACATTAGTGCAGAAAATTTGATATCGATACCAGGAAATCAAAATTTGACTTACATCCGTTCATGTCTATTTATATAAGAGCCCATTGCATCTTAAAGTTTTTTTTTACTCTTACGTTTTTTATTTTTATTTAGATAAACTTTCAAGTGGCAGAAAGGTCAACATTTCAAGAACAGTTAGACTGTTTGAGAAAAGAGCAGAAAATATGCGAATTCTGTCATGTCTTTTCCCTTCAGGTATGGGTTAAATAACAGGACAAATTGAGTTCTCTAGCCCTGGCTAGCAACCAGTCTACCGCAGAAAGCAATAGCAACCTACTACGGGATAATCTCCTGCTCAGTCAGTCATGTCTCTTTTGAGACATGACCGCCCAAAGCGTGTATCACATATGGCACTTAACTGACTGATTTGATTGAAGCACAAAGCACTTCAGTAAAAATGCCAAAAGGTGGATGGTATGAATAATGCCAAAGGTGAATGTGCATAAGTAAACTTGCAATAGTTAAATATCTAAAAGAAAGAATAACAGTAAATAATAGTAAAAAAAGTAATGATTGCTGACAATGCTTCATTTTAAAAAAAGTTAATACTAGTTAAAATGACTGATATAACGGCTGACAATGCTTCTTCTAAAAAATAAAACGAAAGTAAATACGAGTAAAAAAATTATTTATAATGGCTGGAAATGATTTATTTAATAAAGAGAATGAAAATAAAAGTAGTCAGAATTTAATAATAATGGCTGACAATGCAATAGTTAAATATCTAAAAGAGAGAATAATATTAAGTAACAGTAAAAAAGTAATTGTTGACAATGCTTCATTTAAAAAAGTTAATACTAGTCAAAATGACTGATATAATAGCTTACAATGCTTCTTCTAACAAAAAAGATTAAAGTAAATCCTATTCGAAAATTAATAATGGCTGACAATGCTTCATCTAATAAAAAAGATGAAAGTACATTCTAATCAACATTTAAAAAGAATGGCTGTCAATTCTTTATATAATAAAAAGATGAAAGTAAATACTAGTTACAAAGTAATAAAATTGTTGACAATGTTTCATCTAATAAAAAAAGGGGAAAGTAAATTCTATTAAAAAATTAATAAAATTGATTGACAGTACTTAGTCTGATAAAAAAGAAAATGAGAGTAAAGACTAATAAAAATTTAATTATGATGGCTGACAATGCTTCATTTAAAAAAGAGGAACGTGAAAACTAGTAAAACAATTTTAAAATTGGTTAACAATACTTCATTGAATAAAAACGGTGAAAGTAAATACTCGTCAACAATTAGTAATAATGGTTGAAAATGCTTAATCTAATAAAAATGTGAATGAAAATAATAATAAAAATTAATAAAATTGGTTAACGATGTTTCATCTAAAAAAATGAAAGTAAAAACTAGTCAAAAAATTAAAATACCTAACAATGCTTCATCTAATAAAGAATTTTTTGAAAGTGAATACTATGAAAATTATTAACGGCTGACAATGCTTTATCTAATAAATAAGATGAAAGTAATTACGAGTCAAAAATTAACAAAACTGATTGACAATACATCACCTAATAAAATGGATGTAGAAGTAAGTATTTGTCATCAATTAATAAAATGGCTGACAATGCTTCATCAAATAAAAAAGAAAAGCAAAGTAAATACTAGACAAAATATAATAATAATGGCTGCCAATGCTGCATCTAAAAAATGTAGATAAAAATAATAATAAAAAATTAATAATAATCGTTGACAATGTTTCATCTAATAAAAAGAAGATGAAAGTGAATACTAGTCAAGAATTAATAATAATGGCTGTCCAGTTTGCTGGGCATTGCGCATGTGCCACAGATGAACTTGTTTCATCGTTTGTATTATGGAGGCACCCATCATCTCACAATCGATCTAGTAAATTAACCTTTCCAGACAGGATACACAGAGATACATCTATTGCCAAGGAAAACCTTACAGGAGCTATGACAAATAGGGAATACTGGAAGGATGTAGCGAGTTCTATCTTGGCCGAGGCCGCAGAATGATGATGATGACCTGTGCTTCTCTCTGGTGATTTTGGACAAATCATCCTTATTCCAAAAGGTATTAGAGCAAATGAAATTCGAGTTTTATTGAAATCCTCTGTGTCATGGAGACATGTAAAGATCCTAAAATGGACAATATGAGGGCATACTTGCATGGAGATATAACATCAAATCAATTTTCTGAAAACCTGTTAACACAGAGAGGGGAAAGTTCCAATTGACAGTGAAAGTTTTATTGATCTATCACCCATGTACTTTGACAATTAACTTCAAATTTCATGGTACCAAAGTCTTTCCAAATATCAATGTACATTATCAAAATGGTAAATGGTTGTTTGAGAGAGACATTCTAGTACCAAAAATACCACAGTTGATTCAATTAATTTTGCACTTTTGGAAATGATTAGCGAAAACTGTCATTCCTATGAACATATCTATACTATTATTAACCAGTTGGATGCAGTCAATTATCCAACAGAATTACTTAAGTCTCTTGAGTTATCTGGATTATTACCACAGACTAGATCTGAAAATTGACTCTTCAATAATGCTATAAAAAAATCTTTATCCTTCAAAACTCTGAAATGGCACAATATTTATAGTAAAAAGAATGATGCCTCAATGTTATTGAAGCAATTCTTCCTGAATACAAAAAAATCCTTCTTCAAAATGTCTAATACTTAAAAATATGCTTTGTTATTTTAATTTCTATGTTATCCTATATGTTTGTAGAATATTTTGCAGTATTCAATATTTATGAGATAGTTTCTAAAAATAGTATATTCCAGAAATAGAACTAATTTAAAAATCATTTCAATAATTTTGTCCCAGTAATACTGGATACTTCTGCTAATATTAAATATATTAAAATATATATTTAACAATACAACCTCTGTTTCAAAATAATTGTTAACTTTATGTAGAAATTTCATGTACTTAAATGTGTCAAGTGTTATTAAACAATTCAAATTGATAATATTAATATATAATATTACCTAAAATAATTTATTAATTAAATGTAAATCTTTTGAGACAAAATCTTTGAAGATGTAAAAACAATACGTAATGAATTGTGTGACTATAGAATAGTTTGACTTGCTAAAAATGTTTGTCTTGCTAATTTTTTTTTTTTAAATAGAAGAAAGAAGTCTTAAAGTGGGCTCAAAAGTGTTATATTTGCAAAGGCCTATGTATCTTTAAGTAAAAAATATACTGTGACAATTTATTTGTGATATGGAAAGTTTAGACAAAACACCTCATAACCTTCATTTACTATTTTGTGAATGAAGTGTGTGTGTGTGTGTGTGTGTAAAATTTTCCACCACTTTTTATTTATTAAAATACAAAGAACAACCTTTGGCAAAACAGAACACCACTAAAAACAGTTATCTACTGTGTACTCAGTCTAGTTTTTAAAAGAGAGGTTTCTGGGCCCTCTTATATACCTTATAAGTTTTTCAGTGATAACTACACTTGAATCTGGTACATGGAGGAAAGGATTAAACTTTTCTTATTGGTGCTTACTGATTTTATTGCAATATTCTCATTTATGCCTTAATCAATTTCTGCATTCTACTAAATACAGAATTTTTTTTTTTGCTTTTTTTTTTATTCATTTCACCCAACAAGCAAGACGATAATGCTACTAGGATGCAAGAGGTTACTTGAAGTGAAATAGCGAAGGAAAAAAGAGATTCAGGAACATAGGGGATGGAAATTGGCATTTCTGAAGATTGTAGATGGCAGGTTAGCAAGAAATCAGAAGAGAGTTCCACAGGCAAAAAATGTGAGAAAAGAAATTCAGAACAGAATATAAGGTTGCATCTTGCTAGTTTAACAGTAAAATCGTGAGACCTAGTGGCATACTTAAATTCATACAGTCAAGGTACAAAAGAAGAAAGCTCATCAGAACAAAAGCTTTGATGAGTAATTTCACAAATGAATAAACCTTAGAGAAACATTTCCTCATCAGGATGATTAAAAATATCATTATATAAGGGGCATCATGAAGAAAATCATGGCGAGAGTTCCAATCAGTGTATTGATAAAGATGTTCTTTTAATATAGGTTTCTTAACTGATAGGGGAGCAGAAAAAGATATCTATAGGCATTACTGTGTGGTTGGAGTTGGACAGAACTGTAGAGCATGTCATGTCTAGGGAAGAGAAATTGCAATGTCAGTGATCAGGGCTTCATGCAAGCATTACTGAATGAATATGGTTGTTGTATATAATTAAGATGTTTTTCTCTATTTCTAGGCTGCTATAAAACTAGAAGTATTTTTGTTTATAATTTTCACTAATGCCAAAAGAGAAATTTAGCCTTTACTATAAAAGTCTTGCGTTTCAGCTTTTATAAAAATTAGTTTCTTTATTAAATTATAAATTACTGGTATTTCTACCCTTAAGTATTGTCAAATCTTTCTAGCACCATTTTAATTTTGCTTTACAAAGAGCCCATTAATTAAAAAACACTAACCACAAAAGACAATACTTTTCAAGGCTGTGAAATGATTTCAATGTTTTGTCTGCAAATATAATGCAAAAAGCTCACAAAGTCATGTATTATTAAACTAAGGATGTGGAGATGAGCAAAATATTCATAAGTATTTCATTATAGCGTTGCAGAGAAAGAGAGAAGAGAAGGAGAAATAGGCAACAACAATTTATCTTGAATATCTTGAGTAAAAGAGAAATTAAACTCAACAGACAAAGTGAGTGAAAGTTAATAGAAAGCAAAATAGAGAAAAGGAAATTGAAAAGTTTTTATGACAACATCATAGGCTCCCAAAAGTACTGGGAGGGAAAATGGGGAGCGGGGAGAATGAGAGTATGAAGGGAAGGGGAAAGATGGAATTTAGGAAAGGAAAAGAGAACATGAAAGAGAAAAGGTAACAAAGCTAGAGAAAAATGAAAAAAGTAAAAAAACAAGTGAAAATGAAATATATATAGAATTAGCTAGATGAATGAAATGTCATAATATTAATGTAAAATCCAATGATCAATCAAAACATTGATGCATGGTCTTTACCAAAAAGTGTACAAATCTTTTCAGAACTTTCAGTCATTGTAGATTGCATAATTTACTGGTCACTGATTTTATTTAATTCAATTTTTTACTTTTTGAAATAATTCATATTTTTTAATTTTGTAGTTTATATTTATATATATAAGCAGCAAATGTTCTTTAAGATATATAAGACAAAAGACATTGTGTTGATTAATTTTACTGATTGATTTTTCCAAATTATTAATAATCTTTCAAGAGGAAATTCCATCAGAAATTGTTTGAAGTTCATTTCAGAAGAAGTATGCTCCAAGCTTTTCACTTAAGTCATCATCATGGTAGGTTGAGACAAATGGTCAATTCCACAGAACTAGTGAGTAATGTAATGTGATGTAGGCCAAGCAATGTTTTACATTGGGTAAGTGACACACACAAGTTACACCTTGCCTATTCTGTATATGATTTAAAATAAAAAAAAAATGTTTGTAATGCACATGTAAAATTAGTTTAACAGTGTAAAAGGGGAATACAATAGCTGTCTTATATTAATGTGCTAGAAATAGTCAAGTGGCATATATCAAAAGGGGCAAAAAGAAACATAGATGAAAGAGAGCTTGCTGGCTGGATATCAGGAGATAATGAGCAGAAAAAAAATATAGGAGGAAAGAAGGAAGGAATGGAAAGGTGTGAAAAAATGCAAAATATTAAGATTCTTTAAAACATGCAAAACTAATCCCTTATTCAGTAAATTTTAAATGAAAACATGAACAAGCCAAGAAGATTGGAAGGAATACAGAAGAGAATGAGAAAACCCTATTCAAAGGATAAGAGAAAAATAAAAGAATGAAATAATGGATCATCTCATCTGTTAATAATTGTGGAATTCCAACAAAACCAGCTGGTGAAAACATTTTTTATTGTTGGTGAAGTAGAATTATATATATTAATAAATGTACATATTGATATACATTCAAGTATACACACAAAAATATTTTTTTAGTAGAAATAAAACAGTGCTTGAGGTAATATAACAAATGAAGAATATTTAATAAAAATACATATTATCCTATGTCTAGATCATGACTCGGAATTTCATGCCTTATGCAATCATCAACCCATAATATGCATCTGATGATTGCATAGGACATGAAACTGAGTCCTGCTATAGATATAGAATGATTATATATATATAAAGAGAGAGTGTGTGTGAAGTCTGACAAAAACAAATGTATACACACTTCAAAAAAGAAAAACATTTACAGATATTTTAATACTAAACTTATTCAGAAATCATAAGATTAAGTTAACGATACACTTTCTTAATATATATAAATATATACATACATACATACACTAACTGAATACCGAAATAAAGGTAGAAGATTCAAAGAGCATGATTGTATGTCATTTTGAAAATTAAGAGATTTGAAAAAAAAATTTTCATAAATAAAGAACACATGTAATGAACAAAAAACTTCACTGAAGTTGAAGTGATAATCTCAAATGTCTATAATGGCAACTGTGATGACAACAATTGAACATATTTTATACCACTTAAAAGGTAGATTTCATGAGTATGATACTGACAGTTATGATTATGTGATAAACCTAAGGTTTAACTACTAACTCCCACAGTTCAAAATTAAGTCAATGAACATTCTCTAATGAGCCATGACCCTCAACCGGCTTAGTACTTTTTATAGGTGACTGGATAACCTAGTTGTTACCAACAAATCAATAAAAGCTTAGAAGAAAAATACTCAATACAAAAAAACAGGCTTAATAGTTTGTATAGTCTGGTGTCAGTGGCAAAGTACTACAGAGTCATTGACTAAGTGTTTTGTTGCTAAACTGTTAGATTGTACTAACCCTCTAAATGCTAGAAGAGATTTGCTTGTTTTCTCATTCATCCCAAATTTCATTTCCTGGAGGCAAAAGCTTTAAAAAGGGTGTAAAAATACATTTTTGAACATGTTATTAAAAATCTAGTTAATATAAATTGGGTCTTTTGTTTTGGTTGAGATAGTACACAAATTGTTTTTAATACTTTTTAATATCATGGTGCCTTTAGAAGTAGAATGCAGTTTATCATATTTTAATACTAAAAAAAAAAAACAAAAAAAAAAACATTTTCACTATTATATGTTCAGTAAAAAAAAAAAATTAATACTACAAAATTGTTCTGTATTGCTATTCTATGCTTTACTTATATTTTGTAATGTCTTGATAAAAAGCAATATAAATTTGTGATTATTGTATCCTTTAATTGACTCTTGGAAATTTAATTCTATTTTCATGCTAAAGTAACTTGCGAGTAATAAAGTAACATATAGCAAGTGTCAATATTTTAGAGTAGTGTAAAAATCTAAAAACATGCATATAATATGTAGATAGGCAAGTAAAAAAACAAACAAACATGTTAATGAAGACTTTTCAAACTAAGGGGTTCTTGGCTCAAGCTACCTCTTGTAATCCCTTGAATCTTAAGTGCTTTCACTGAAAAGTGTTTTTGTTTCTTTTGCCTTTTGTAGTTCAAGTGTTTTACTAAGCAGGAACTAAAAACAAGCCATCTCAAATTTTGGGCTATTTTATTCCATTGTTCTGCAGATATATTTGTGAATGGGTGGTACTTGATTAAGAAATTTAGTCTAGTGACAAAGCAAAAGAGTGAAGCTCAAAAGAAGTGAAATTTTATTCCAGTTAATCATTAACACATTCCTTTAGAAAAATGATTAAGTTATTTTATAATTGGCAGCAGGGAATAAGTTATTGACACTGAAACCAAGTTCTAGCTGAAGTATTTATGTTCATTATTAAAAAGCATGAATTCACTTAAGCTCTACATCTTGACAAAATGTCTTATCACTAGTTGGAGAAAAGAGTGAGTGAACAAATACTCCACCAAACCCCTACCATAAATACATACCTGCCCAGGTAGTAACAGCAAAAAGGTGTTAACTGGTTCCTGTCATGGTTGATACTGTGGTTATCATTTTAGAGATCCCAGTACTGTAATAAAAATAAAAAAAAACTAAGTTGGTAAGCTTAAATCAAAAGAAACAGCATTTCCAGATCTACAGGGATTTTATTTATTTCTACAAATATCTTTAGGAGTCATTAACTAATTTAAAGAGATTAAAGAAGCCTTACTGAGACCCTACTGCTCCAACCCCATTTTTTGATAGCTTGGGAAATAATCACCAGCTGTGTGTTCCTCTCATCTGGAAATTTCCAGCTGATTGGAGGCTACTTTTTATGTGTATAAACTTAGTTTTCTAATGTTAGATGCAGAATGACTTGAGAGAATCAGGTAGGCAATGAGATTTTATTGCAGGTGAACAGAGGATGCTGGATGACTCAAAAAGAATCCTGTAACAGGTCAGCAGAACCAATGAAACAAATACAATTGCTTATATACTTTTATTTTTTTATGGTCCTTATCAGGAAGGGCTATTCTCTAATGAATTATATATACAATATATAAATGAGAGGATAAGTTCTTGTGTCCCCAATATTAATTTGGTTAGATTCTGGCAAGTGGGTTGAATTTAATTTTTCAGCACTATCTCCAACTGATATGTAAATCCAGTATTGTTTGCAAACAAAAAGCCAGATCAAAATGACAAAAACCAAAAAGGTGAAAACAAGATGACAAAAACAAACAAAAGACAAATCTGATATAACTCAAAGTGGCAATAATATTTTTCCTAAAATCAAAGCATAACAGGCAACACTAAGTTAAAACTGTAATTTAGTAACATGGCTAACCTATGATAATATTAAAAGTGTGTATGTGTGTGGGGAGTACACTTGCATGTATGTGTCATGATCAAAAACCACTACTAGAAGTAGTCAGGAATTACTTTTTGACATGAACGCTCAAAAGACGTCTGGATGTGACAGACTGTAACATTAATCTACAATGTCTTTCAAGGACAGAAAATCAATCTTTAAAGTCACTGGAGGTACAATTTGTATGTGGCCTTCAGGATTTATTGAATGGAAATATTCCTGTTACATTTTTGACATGATCATTTTAAGGGTACTTTGTCAATACTTACAGTAAAATAAGTATTTATTTTTATGTTTTAATGTTAGTTTTCTTTCTTTTCAGATGACTTAATATCAGAGTGGGTGAATTTTGTATTGATTTTACCCTTATAAATTGAGTTAACATCAGATCTATATCAGACATTATGACATAATAATTAAAAACAAAGAGGGAAAGGACCCTTCAACAATGGAAGCAAATACTTGTTCTGGCTATGGAAATGAAACTTCAAGTGTCTGTACATGGCAATGACAGTTTTGATTGGTAAATTTTTCTTTTGAAAATTCTCAATCTGAACAACCAAATTCTTTCAATATTGAACTTCTGCAGATCATAATTGAAGAAAATCTTAAGTAAACTGTACAAGAATTATCAAAATAGTTAAATGCAAGTTATATATCTTCATGAACTCAGAAAAGTGTCTGAACTTGGTCAATAGGTCCCTCATCATTTGACTATTTCACAGCTTAATGAAAAATTTATCCTTTGATCATCATTGAAGAGTAGACTTACTACTGAACTTTTTCTGGATTGAATCAGCAGTGATGAAAAGTGGCTTTTCTATAATCATAATCAATGAAAACAATAGTTAGCACCAAGTGAAAAAGAACAAGTGGAAGCTATTCCAAAATTAATACTACAACCACAAAAGTTATGCTCTGCGATAGGGATATGAATTTATATATTTTAGATGCCCATCATGTTTCTTGGAACTTATAACCTTTTGAAATTATATGATAAAACAAACCTTACTGTCAAACAGCTTCTCCTACATTTCAATGTTAATATCCTAACTGGGTCAGACAAAAAGATGTATTAATTACCAAGATTCCAATAATTCCAACAGATTTGCCCTTTGAAATTAATTGACTTTAATTCCTAGTACAGCACAGCTTTGCCATGAGACTGAACAAGGTACAAAAACAATTTCTGGAGATAGATGTGCTCAACCTGTTCTTTCCATACTTTTGTATAGCTCTATGCTCTTGAGTTGGATCATACTGGGACACACCAATGTTGTGTACCTTGAACCACTGCCAAGGAATAACATGACTTGTTTCATTTATCAGAATATTTTTCATAAGTTACTTTTTCATGTGTAAATAAATTTTTTTTCTGTATTTATTATATGAGAAGAAATATATTTAAGATAAGTTTAAGCATAACACTGAAAAATTATTTTTCCTCCAGGCAACATCAGGTTAGTTAACATTCTGAAATGTCAAATATACACTTTCAATCATGGAATTGCACATTGATTAGAAATTAAAAATATGGGGAGAACTTGATCCACTGAGCATTCAGCTTTTCTAACCCTGTGCCAGACGAAGGTAAGTCTGGTCAATATTAGCTTTTTTGTTCAAATTTTTTACATTTTACACCCAAAACATGAATAAGACAAAAGATTCAGAAGAATTCAATAATTCTTAACCTACTTTTTAAACTTGCAATTCCTTTCAGCTACAACAGATATAAACATTAGTTTTCTATATGCCTTCCTTTAATACCATAAATATATCAATAGTATATAAACATAGTTATATACAATATATTGTTTTAAAATTGTATTAGCACAAGGAATATCTTTGAAAAAGTTTGCAAGTTTCTAAATCAAATAGGTGCAAAATAAGTTTTAAAACAAAAGATACACTTACAGACATTTTAATAGCAAACATCAACATTAATTACTGGGTTGCAATTATAAAATTTGCAGGCGTCTGTAAGCAAGAGAGACAGGCAGGTCTTTAAGACATGGTGACATCACCAAAGCCAAGATGTTTAGGAAGTCTAACCTAACTTTTGTAAAGTAGGTCTGTATAAATAATTGGCATTGAGGAAACATGCTAACTAAACATCATTTTGTCAAATCTTAGTCACAGGTCAGCATTAAAAAGTGCCTAGAGAAAGTGTAGGGGGAGTTGAAGGAAAAAAGTTTGTAGTGGGAGGATATGAAGAGAAGGAGGGAACTCAGGTGGAGTAGGCGAAGAAAAGGAGAGGCACGAAAATGTATAAGTAGATAACCTTCAGATATTAAGAAAACATCAGGTTTGTATTAGTAACATTTAAAGTGCAGTGAAAAATCCTCTTTCAAGTAATTGACATATTAAAATTCAGCATTACTATTGTTAAATTCAGAACTAAACTGGCAACAAAGGAGAAAACCAAGACTTATCTTGGAAAATGATTTGTGTTCTGTGGAATACGGAAATCTGAATCAATTAGGCCTTGATATATGGTAACTGTTTGCACTTTTCTACCAGTCTCGACCAATCACAACCTTTCTTACCAATGAAAAGACTAACTTTGGACCATGTTTTTTTTTTGTTTTTTTTTAGCTCTTAGGGAATGAAGTGGTAAAAGCACATTGGAGTTGTGAGGATTTACATGGGCTTGTGAGGCTGATATTTGAACCTTGGAATTACAATCTCAGACATTTCTTTTGGAGAGATCTGAGCATCTTTATTGCCATTTAACTCATGATCCTCACAAATAAAAGAGAAACTTAAAATTTTGAAATCTGAAGAAATTTTCTAATTAAAAAGATTAGTAATTTTTGGTTATCAAGCATCAAGAAGCTTTTGAATATGCAAAATTAGTTCAACTCTAAATGTGATTCACATACATGGAGAAGCAAATCAAAGAGCTTTATAGCTTAATAATAAAATATGAACATTTTATACAAATAATATTTTTTCTGTATAGTTTAGTGGTGAATATTAATCTCACAGATTAAACATTATACAGTGAAAGTTTCAGACTCAAATTCAGCTAATACATATGGCCCAATATATTATAAAAGCATTAATTTGAGATTCTGTTGATAAAAAGTAGAGTTTCGACATAAAAAAATCAAGCTAATAATTATGCATTCAGCTCAAGGCAATACCTATACAACATTTGGATTCTACTTGATCCAGTCTTATGTATAGTAAAGACATTATTGATGCTGGTGATAAAAATTACATGAATTTAATGTTCCTCATAATTTCTTAGTAAAACACCAATGTAAAGGAAAGAGTTAGATACTAAGTACTTTCTGAACAAACAAAAAAGTGCTTATTAGGGGCAAGGCATTGTCATGTTGAGTGGTAAAGGAGTAATATCCTGCTATAGACACATCAGTAAATAGCTGGACACTTGTGAAAAATTACAGTATAATTACCAGGCTTAAAATTAAGGTGCCCTTCCTGTTTGTTGGGTCAGTCTAGTTCCCAGTGGTCAATTAGGGTATTGACTGGAATAACCTTGTGACCAATTAATAAATAAAAATATGCAACTCCTCAATAATAATAAATAATGCTAAAAAGTTGATGAAAACAAATGAATGTGAGTGATGAAAAGTGTAATAGAGAATACTGGTTAAAGACAAAGTTATAAATTATTGGAATTAGTACAAAGTCAAGTGATGCTCAGGTCTGAGGCAGAAAAAAAAAAGCTCTTTTGGGGTAAATCTTACTAAATAGCAAGTAATCTATTAATTTTACTCCAATTTTAAGATAGGACAGAGAAGAAAAAAACTGGGGAAAAGAATAACGAGACCACCTGAATAATTCAACAAGTTTGTATGTATTTGCAATTCTTCTAATGCACATTTGCTTCTTGGAATTATTGTTTACGCAAATCTTTTTTTTTTTTTTTAAAGATATTAACAGGAAAATGTGCTTACTTTGTGTTTTTGAAATAAACCACTCCAGTTGGTATATTAACAATTTTCTGTTCCTATTATTATTTTTGCAATTTCTTTTTCCCTTTGGATTACTCACCTGAAGAAGGAGGTAGAATGGATTGGCTGAAATTGTGCAAACAAAGCTTGAATTGTTATAAATAGGATTATCACTGGTTATATTGCAAGATTCCTTAAAACCCAATTTGCTAATGTAATGTTTTTGGGAATATAGTGTGTTGTGGTACAGTGGATATTGACTGAACGACAAATCAGGGAGCTGAGTTCAAGTTGAATTCTTTGCATTCACTGACGCACAAATGCTCTTGGAAAAGGTATTAATCCCTCTCTTCCCTCCAGTTATGGGTTAAATAATAGGACAAATTAGGTTCTATAGCCTTGGCTGGCAACCAGTCTACTGCAGAAAACAATGGCAACCTACTGCGAGATAATCTTCTGCCTAGTCAGTCATGTCTCTTTTGAGACATGATCACCCAAAGTGTGTATCACGTATAGTACTTAACCGACTGACTAAACTCAAAGATTCTTTTATTAACTCAGATTTTATAGTGTTTAACTTTCTAAAATTGTACTTATTTTTGATGTTTTAAATATACAATTTGAGAAAATAAGTCAAATCTCCTATGAAAAACAAAACAAAAACAAAACATTTTAATATTTTTCCATTAATGAGAGTTGCTAAAAAGTTCTCTGCCAAACTTACTTTTGAAAAATCAGCATTCTGATCATTTGATTCTCATAGGGTATAACTTAACATATGCCCATTTTTCTCATTTCATAAAAAAAGCAATTACATTCTTTTAAAATTACACTGACACAATGAAAAAGATTTTTGAAATTTGACCAGAGGTGGGATCTTTTTAGTAGCTCCTTGCAAGTAGTAAGTATTGAACTTTTTATTTTCATGAAAATTGTTTTAAGAGATTTCATAAATTTCAACTGACAGTGGTGCTGGTTGCTTGGTCAATGAATGCTAAGCCAAATGTTTCATTATCAGGAGACAGCTTATATTAATTAAAATTACCAATATCACATACCATATATAACCCCCCAACAAAAAAAAAACTGAGAAAAGCCTCAAAATTAGAACATTTCAACAGAAATATGCTAAAGTTTTTAAGAAAAATGATATATTTTTATGAAATAGTAAGTTAAAAAAAAAAAAAAAGTCCTTTTCTATTTGTCTATATTTCTGAGATGAGGTATTTACAGTATTTACATTATTCAGACTATTGTCCGAATCTTTGTTGTGATTTGTACGATGTTTCGGCTGTTGTATGCTCTGGCCTTCTTCAGGTGCTAGGAATTTTGAACCAAACCCTTCATTACAAAAATAAGCATTCAGCAAACAAGGAGTGAGAATGATATACCCCAGTGATTGGAATAAAGGGTTCGGTTCGAAATTCCTAGCACCTGAAGAAGGCTAAAGTGTACAATGGCCGAAACGTCGTACAAATGCCAACAAAGATGAGGACAATAGCTCTTTTCTAGTATGAAATCTTAACCACAAGGAAGTTATATTCAGTTTATTAAAAAAAAATCAATGCAAAACAAATATTTACTAAACCTAGCCTAACTAAATAGAGGCCATATAGTTCTGTGCAAATCTTCCAAATGATGCCTTTGGGAGAAGCATCAAAATTGTCTTTTTTTTACCATTTAAGTATGCAACTATCTCAGCCATAGCACACAAACTACATGTCACAAACTGAAAGACATTTAAGCTTTTTAAGACACAATAAGGAAAGAGAGCCAAGAGAATTTAACACTTGCAGGGCATACTGAGATCAAGAGAAGCAGAGAAAACAACCTACTTTTGTGAAAGCATAGCAAGAAAGAGACATGAAGAATGATAAAGGGTAAAAAATTATTTAGAGCAACAATATAAAGAAAGTTGTGGAGACACATTGATTGCCTGTGTTCTGAAAAGACTTGGTATATTAAAGATGAAAACTACTATGATTATCAAGCTGTTTTCTTTATTATTCTTTTTCTTTCCTGTTTATTTAACTAAAAGAAAAACTGTTGCTTATTATTTTTTTAAGACAGAAAAGAGAGACACTGAACAATCCAAATAATAAACTGCAAGAAGTGTGCAAGTGGATTCTTTCTTTTAAGTTCATATAAACTAAAGAGCAGACAAGCAGCAGTCAGCTTTGTTGCTGTTGATATGAAGGGTGGACAGAAACTTGCAAGACTGTTGGTCGGCTCAGCTAAAGTGAGAAAAGTAGTTACAAGACATTAAAGTCATGCATATGACAAGGTCAAATTTTTTTTGTTTGTTCAAAATCACAAGTTTTAACATTTCAAAGCAAGGTGGAGAAAAAAACAAAAACAGAAAAAACAAAAAGTGTTTAATTAATTTAAACATACTTTATTACATGCTGATAACTGTTTTGTGGAATAACCAGATGATATTTACAAATCAAATATTTATTGCTTTCAAATTAAAAATCTGTTGCAAAAAGTTGTTCTTGTAATGGGAAGAAAAGCAGACTTGATATAAAATTGTTGGTAGGAGTTGGTTTGAGGTTATTGTATTTCAGTATTTAGTAAATTTTGTTTTTTGTAATATTTGAAAATTTAGTAAGTGGAAGAAAAAAAAAACAAAAAAAACACACACACACACACATACATACATACATATTGGAAATTATTCTCCCACACCCAAATATTTTTAATGAATGTTTTAATAGTGACTCACTTTCATGACAAACTGGCAATTTAACTTCATTAGATTTTTCTTTAAAGAAAAAAAAAAAAATCAAGAGGTATGTTAAATTACAGATTTTTATTTTTTTTATTTAACAGAAGTCAAAAATCGCTCATCAAAGGTTGTATTTTCATTTTTTTTAAAATTTTTATTATATATAGAGGTTGGATTTATCAAAAATACTTTTTTTAAACTTTGAAGGCATGTTCTGCACAACAGAAGAAGTTCATATAAACATATTTGGAAATCTTTTGTTTTTGAGTTATTAAAATCAAAGAAAGTTTATGATAGATGATACTGTGTTGCCATATAGACTAGGGGTTGTGGCATATATAACACATTCCCAGTGAAACAAATAGACTAGTCTAGAGGCTTAGAGTAGAGTAAAAAAGACCCATTGAAGTTAGTCTTCAGAGTATTTCTTACAGACATCATGCTGAGTACCTCAGCAAGACAATGTATTATAAAACAATGTATTATAAAATGAGTTCTAACAGTGGCAATGAAGATTGAAACTTGTACAAGTTATAACTGGAGTTACAAGGATATTTGAAACTCATATTGATTATAACAAAGAGGAAAAATAACTTGCTACTTCAGTGCACAGGATACCTGTGATGACAAAAATCTGAACCATGTTGGTTTAAATTTTTCTGTGTGAAGGGGGAAAAAAAAAAGAAAAAAAAGATGGGTATTCTTCAAAGATGGAGGAAATATTGATTTCTGAGGTACAAATTCAACAGCCATAATAACAGCACCAATCGTTGGAACTCCAAAAACAACAAAAAAAGTTGATAGAAATAACACAGAGGAAAACAGAACATTTTCAAACTTCTATTACTTAAATGCTTGCAAATACCATATCTAAATTTACATAACAATCCAAATGATGGACTTACCTTTTTTGTGTATTTTCAAAAATGTGAACAAAATTTTAAAGATAAATGCAGTGACTGGGATTACAAGAGAAGAATGACACTTTTGTTGAGAAAATAAACAATGACAGAACATGAAAAATATTGTAATTTTGTACTACTGAAACCAAGAGAAATGTTTTGAAGGAACAAATATTCTGACAAAAAGTTTTTAGTGACAAAAGGTCTTTATTCTATAATCTGATGAAAAAAGACAAAGATTTTGTCAGATAAGCTGGAACTGTCAAGGAGTTTGAGAAATACAAACTAAACATGACTGACTCTGAATAAGTTTAAAGGATTAATTTTTATTCAAGGGTTAACAGCAAAAAAAGTTGCAGAAATATGGGTGAGAATTCTAACAAAACTTGAACAGAATAATAAACTTACACCACAGAAAATATTGGATGAATGTTAGAGAATAATAAATTTGAGATGCAATGCCAAACAAATTCAAGAAAAAGTGTGCATACGTACAAGTGAAAGAAAAATGTGAAAAAAAAAAAAAAAAATATATATATATATATATATATATCTCCTTGTTTCAGATGTGGAAAGTTACAACATCTTGGAGATGACTTCCTTTAAGAATTTGAAATGTTACAAGTGTGGTAAAGACATATGTCACATTGCAAAACTAAACAAAAATAAAATTCTCACAGTAAAACTTCTTTGTACACAGAATTGTGACAGAAAAAAATAATTACAAAAAACAACATCTTTGTAAATGTGAAAATGTTACAAGACACTGGTAGTGAAGTCACATGGAAAGAAAACAAAAAGCCTATATTAAAAATTCCTAGTAGTATTTCAAGTGAGAAATTATTTTTTATTGGCAAAATGATTTGCAATGTTTCATTCTGTAATAAATGCATAAAAGCTACAGCTTATATGTTAAAAATACTACAAACTTATTTGGTACTGACTGAATAAAAATATTTGAACTTTTGTGATTTATCTACAAACATTTATTGCAAAAAACATAAGTGGACAAGTGATAAAAAAAAAACAAAAAAAAAAAAAAGAAAGTAAAAATTTGAAGAAAGAATTGAAAATGTCTTCTGAATACTCTGTTAAAGGAGTTGTGTTAGTATTTCAAATTTAAAGTTAAATTTCAAGTGAAAAAATACCAGTATTTAAACTGGAACAGAGTTACCATTTGCAGCATTAGAGCATGTCAATAAAGGATTAGACAAACTTAGAAAAAAAAAAAAAAAAAAAGAAATGAGGTGTAATTGAAAAGTTTAATCATTTGAAATGGGCAGCACCAATGCACATTTTTTGACAAGGTTAAACAAATGTTTAGAATTCTATAGCTACCCATTACAAAGTCTAGAGGAAATTTTTGTGAAGTTAAATGGTAGAAAAATATTTTCAAAGCTGGATCTTTCTGAAGCATATTTACAAATACGGGTTGAAGAATGTTCAGTGTTAACTATAAATACACACAAGAAATTGTATAAGTTCAACTGACTTCCTTTTCATATAAAGTGGCTCCAGCTATATTTCAACCATTTATGGATACCATGCTTGCAGATTGCGATTTCACAATTGCTTACCTGGATTATAAGCAAAGTGTATCCAAGGAACAACATATTGGGCATATAAAAACAGTTCTGGAAAAAATATGTGAATACAGGTTCAAACTCAGTGAGAAAAAGTGCAAATTTTTTTTTTTCTTTCCAAAAATCAAGTACCTAGGACAAATTATTGACAAGAACGGTTGTCAACCAGATCCCTCCAGAGAAAGTGGAATTAAGAATATGCCTTCCCAACAGAAGTTGCTCTACTGAGCTGCTTCTTTTATGTGCCCTGTCCCTTCAGGATGTAGTCGATCATGGCTCACCATATCTCTCTATCCCTTGTGGCTCTTAGTATGTTTGCTCCTGTTACACCTCGCAACCCCCGTTCCGTCATCCATCTGATCAGTCTCTACAAACATGTTATCCGCTGCCTTCCTGTCTCTTTCCTTCTATCTGGCCTGTCAGTATCAGGTTCTCCAAACTCTCCTTCCTTATTGCATGTCCCAGGAACTGCAGTTGTCTCTTCCTGATGCTCAGTATTAATTTCCTTTTTGTTGCCATTCTTTCCAACACCTCATTGTTTCTTGCATGCTCAGTTTAAATAGTGGAACAAGACATAAGTATCAGAAGGCATTCAAAGAAATTAAAAAAATAAAAAATGTCAGCCTTATAAGTGCATTATGTTCCAAAAGCAGAAAGTGTATTGTCTTCAGATGCTAGTAATTATGGAATAGGTGCAGTAATTTGACAAATATGATGATTGTAATATAACAGCCATTGCACATGCTTTGTGTTTGCTACTATCAGCAGGAAAAAAAAAACTAGAGCCAGATCAAAAGAGAGGCATTAGCAATTATACTTGCAGTGTAAAAAAAAAAAAAAAAAAAAAAAAAAAATTGTGGTACAATGGATATCGGCCCAGTCAGTCATGTCTCTTTCGAGACATGATTGCCCAAGCGTATATCACGTATGGCACTTAACTAACTGATATACAGAAAAATTTTTTCAGTTGCAAATAGATCAAACTTGTGTTATCAATTTATGCTTTGAAAAAAGGAATTCCTATGCATACAGCTAATTACAATGCTGGGGTACCATCTTAATAAATTATGATTTTACAATGGAATACTAACTGTCCAAAAAAATTAAGACATGTGGATGGGCTATCAAGATTGATACAAAAAATTCTAAACTGTTTGAGGACACTGACATTGCAGGATTAAAAAGTGAAATTGAAATTAAAAATACATTATGCAATGTCGTACACAAATTATCAGTTACCCTGCAACAAATAAAAGAAGCAAAACAAAGTGCGTTTATTGTGGAAATAAAAAAATCCAAAAGAAAATAAGAAAGAATGCAATTTAGACTTGAAAGCTTACTTGCTATATAACAGTACTGATGTTCGCACAAAGTTGTAATACCTAGTAGATTAAAAAGGTGAATATTAAATGAATTCCATAGTAGACATTGGGGAATTTCAAGAATGAAATCTCTAGTGAAAGCTAATAAAGCTATGTATACTGGACCAAAATGGATCAAGATTTTGAAGAAGTAGTAAAAGCCTGCAGAGGTAGTGCAGCAAAAATACCTACAATGAAAATAAAACCATGGCCAAAGACAGATACATTGGTCAAGACTATATAGTTTTGCAAATCCAATAAACAGATCAATTATCTTGTGATAGGTTTACTAAGTAGCCTGAAATTTGTAAGTGCAAAAAAACAACTTCAGTGACAGTGATTTTTTTTTTTTTTACAAACTGTTTGCAAGACAGTATTTCAGATACACAATTCACTACTCACGAATTTGAAGAATTTTATAAAAATGTTCTCCATATCACCCAAGGTTAAATGGACAAGCTGAATGGTTTGTGGATACTTTCAAGAGAGCTTTGAAAAAGCAATTCATGAAAATTGAATGAAGAAGCACTACAAAACAGATTTTACTGTATAACAGCCAATACATCATTAAGCATATTGCTGGCAGAATCAATGTTTCCAAGAAAAATTAAATCAATATTCAAAATGATGTTATCAAGTAAAAAACTTGGTGAACTGGTCAAAAAGGGAGGAGGGAGATCACAAAAAAATAAAATATTTAATAAAAGAAATCTCAAAAGTAGGGATTATTGTGCAGTAAATAATACCCCACCCTCCTGACGAAACAAATGGACTAATCAAGATGCTTAAATATAAAAGTGCATTGGAGTTAGTCTAGAGAGTATTTCTTACAGACATCACAATGAATAGCTAAGCACAGGGGGTGATGGATAAATTATCCTCTAATTTATGAAAAAAGATTAACAGATATATTTACCAAATTATATAAAAATCTCGAAGTACTAAAGAGTAAATTTATTGAAAAAGACATTGGCTTCAACCAGTTTCAGTTCATTTTTGTTGTTAAAGAGTTTTGTTAGTCTATCGCTCAACTGTGCCCAACATATAATAATCAAGGCTTCAGAATCTCCTGCAGTTCTTCTGGGTGATCTTGTTTAAGTTGGTAAATGCTACCATAATCTTTGCCATAATCAAGGTAGTTGCAGTCTAGGGAGTTAAGTTCATCACAGAAATTGTCTGACGGTCATGATTAGATTAATCTGCTTGTGTGGCATGGTGCAGAGTCCTGTTGCCAGACAGTCTTCCAGGAGTCACTCTCTTGACCAAGAGCAGTACTACGTCCTCAAGGAACTTGATGTAGGCCTTGTTGAATCTGAGGCTCTGTGGGAAGACAAATAGAGGCATAATGTCATCATTAGTGATCACCATGATGTTGACTAGATATTTGGTTTTAATCAATCTTGGAATATCTTTTGGGGACACAGCAAGTCAATAGTTGTTTTGTGTGTTCACAACCTTATACTGACAAATTTTTCTCATCTGCAAGAAAAAAAAAACAAAAACAAAACAAACTCCAAAGCATGTTCATTTGGCTGGAATGC
The DNA here is from genome assembly GCA_037127315.1 of Ascarosepion bandense. Lineage (NCBI taxonomy): Eukaryota > Metazoa > Mollusca > Cephalopoda > Sepiida > Sepiidae > Ascarosepion > Ascarosepion bandense. The sequence continues at coordinate 790,255 of JBBBDQ010000774.1, forward strand.
TTGAGTTTGTTCAAAAGCTTCGTAGTGCAGTTTTCCTCTTGTCTATCATGACTTTGGGTAAAAATTCTTATAAGTTTTCACACATTTTATAAGTGCCTGTTATGAAACTCAGACATGCCTGTGTCCCTGGCTATGGACATAATTGACTTGGAAGGATTGTTGTCAATCATAGCCTGTATCTCACCAACAAATTTGGGAGTTCTTTTCTATCATAATAGTGGGTGAGAGTTTTTTAAGCTGTTGTGTACCGTCGTAATCACTATTAGACTCATCCAACTCTTTCTGAATCCTCGGACTGACACCCAAAGACACTGAAATGGGTATATTGAAGCTTCTAGTGTGAATGCCAAACAGTACAGTATGCAGTTTCCAAATTTTTGGTAGAGTGAATTGTGCCATGGTGTTCTTTTTCTCAGATGGTTCCCAACTGACCCTGCTATGCTGGGCAGCTAACAAAAATAAAAAACAATGTGCATGTGCAAAATTAAAAATATAAAATGGCAACAATTTACCTGTTGTACTGTGCGTGTGTGTGTGCGCGCCTATGAATTGAGAAGATAAATAAATTAACTTTAGTAGAGAAAAACTAACGATATTAAATTTGTAAATGTTTTAAAGCTTATCTTTATATTTAGAACATATTTATAACTACTAAAATGAATAACCAAGTCCTTCTACAAAAAAATAATGGTAACCACTAAATAGGTTTTCAGACTAACCTTTTTCTTTTTTAGTTTTGTTTGAGGGAAGCAATTATCCCCCCCCCCCCCACACACACACAAAGTCTATTATCCTAAAACAGTAAGAACATTTAAGAAATGAAACCAAGTCAAATTTGGTACTGAGGGAGAAAAACATTGATTAAAGAATTAGTAACTGAGAAAATAATAGCTACCCCAGAACTTCTCTTGACACCCCAAACCCTGCTGCTAGGTAAGCAATAAACAGGTGTTTCATTCCAGTATATTAATAGGTGCCAGGGTTACTGATTTCTTTTTTATCTTCAAGGTTATTGACAAGTAGAAAAATCTTTATAAGCTTATCCTGACCTGTTTAAAGTAATCTCTAACCTTAATAAAATATTCTGAGGTGGGATGGGTGGGTAGTGGTTGAAGAAATAGATAAATGATAATGAAAAGCCACATCTATATTTTTAAATGGCATAGATATAGAGGTGTTATGTTGGGTATCAAAGTAGTCACTATAATTGCATTGTTACAATTTAAAAACTAAATTTTTCACTTAATTTGAATTATGATCAATATATATCTTAGAAGTAGTACAAACTAATAGGTTGGCAGTCCACTATAGTGATTTACATGATTTATTCAATACTTAGTAGAGCATTATATATGCCTGATGAGGTGCTAATAAGATAGTACAAAAACACAACAGTTCTTGTGTTACAGTGTTAACAGTGGGACCCAGGTGGGTTTTCTGCTTCTATTTCCTATGAAAGCTAAAGAATACTTAACTGACCTATTGAATAGGTCTGTAGGTCCTGCATTGAAAAGTCACATTGCTTCATGATGAGCAGCTGAGCTGGTGCTAACACTCATTCACAAGATGTCAGAACACAGCTTGTATAGAGCTGGGCATCACCTTTACATATTGGTATCACATGATTTTTGACACATCAGTGTAAATAAATAACTGCAATGAGCAATCAAATTAAAACAGTTGATAGAGAACAAGTCTAGTGAATTATCAGATTGATTCAATAACATCTTTTTAATATGTGAAATTATTATGTATTGAAACATTCAGACATCATTATACAGGGTGTCCCAGCCAAAATTGACATTTAAAATGTGAATATCTTAGTAACTACATGCTCCAGGCAAATGAAAGGCTTCATTGTGAACAATAAAAGTTTTATTTATCAAAATTCAAACAAGATATACAAAGTATAGACAAATATACAAAAGAATATAAATTTTATAACTGATTTCACAATTGTCTAATATGTGCACCACCTGTGACAAAAGTCATTAGTCCAGATTCTGTCAATGCTATTGCATGTCTTGTGTAACATTCTCCAGTGCGTCAGTGATTCTCTGACTAAGTTCTTCTAAGCTTGTGGGAGGAGGGGTATATAGACCTGTTCTTTCACCGCCCCCATAGAGGAATCAAAAAAAAAAAATCACAATGTGTCAAGTCAGATGAACATGATGGCCATTTCAACAGTATATTGTCATTATCACTGGTATGCCTAATCTATCTTTCTGGTAGATTCTCATTCAGAAGTCCACACAATGTAGATTTTACACATTTTATTAAAATTTGAGATCATTTGAGCAAGAATTAGCGATATTAGACTACAAATTGGCGTCAATTTATGGGGGGGGGCACACTGCATATTCCAAGTTATAGCTATTGTCCCTCTCCAACTTTGTTATATTCAGTAACTTTTTGGAAACAACATATAGAGACAACTTTTTTCATCCTGCTTTCTATGCAAAGGGAATCACATATCAACTAATTTTTCTCAGTTAATTCATCCTTGTGATATTTTTGCTTTTCCCCAATGTAATGACTTTCACTGCCCTAATCCTGGTATTGAATTTGTAAATACCAGATGCTTTTAACCACTCACTTGCTTGCGATAGAGGGAATAGGCTGCATTGAAGTAAAATTATGCAGACCTTTGGAGTCAAATAGTAACTTAAATGATAGCGGTATATTAATTAATAATAACATCTGAATCACATATCAAATACTGACACACAAAATATCTTCAATTTTGAATTAAATGATTTCATGGAAAGCTATGACATTGTGTCTATAAATAAAACACAAAAAAACAAGTCAAGACAAAGAAATTACTCTAAAGATCACATACAAAGATTGCAGATTATATTAAAAAATAGTTACTCAGTTAAGAATATTTCTAAAACATTTGTTATTCTAAGTTTTAAGGCCAAAAGCAAAACTTATTTTATACACAATTTATATTGGCCATATACAGCCTTCCATTTGGATAATTGTCTAATCAAAACAAGTTTGATAACTGACATTTGCACTGTTTTGTATATTATGATATTTGATTAGGAAACCCTGCTTCTAATTCAATAACAGAATTTCATGAGAATCAACACTCCACAGAGTTAATGTTTAAAACAAACTTTCCTTTAAAATATAAGTTTATTTAAAAGCTAATGCATATTTTAAATAGACTGATGCTACAAATGTTAGGTCTTAACAACATTTGCTAATGATTATGTTAAACTTTAGATAATGAAGGAGTAAAATAAACAGTAGAAACCAAAGTACATTGTGCCCCCTTTCACCATCCTGCAGTTTCACTATCATTTTAATTACCCATGGTCAATCCAAGAAAATTAATAAGTTTTACTTGATGGCAATTTAGATATATCAATTGTACTTTTTTAAAAAGTTCCTGAATTTATAAGGAAAGAAAAAAAAATATAGTGAGGTTGGCAAGAACAATGGTAAAATTTTTTTTTTTTTAATATTAGTCACTTAAATTTCTTAGTATATTGTCAATCATTCTATAGGGTGTAACAGAAATGCCTCCTACATAATGTAAGACATTAGCAAGATAAAGACACTGGTGCCACCAATGTCTTACCATTATGTGATGCGGCCTGTATTATAACTTATTACTCTCTTATTTTGCCTAATTTATAAGTTAGGTGTTATCATAGATATGTAGCATCATAAAAAAACAAAAAACAGTAAATACGAAATTCAATACTATCTGCATTTAAAGGTATCGTGTTTTACAGGTTAGACATGAACATGACTAATGGTCCATTAAAAGATCAATGATGCAGCTAAAATGGATAAATCAAGGTGAAAATTTACAAATATTTCATGCCTTACATGTATGTATCTGATCAGTGCTTATAGTATCCATAATTCTTCCACTCACAAACAAACCAATAAAGATTATATTTGTTGAGATAATCTATACTAGTGAGTAAGTTGGAGGAAAGTAAAAAGCTTTGTAGCGATTTACATTGGCATTTAGCATTGATAGGGAGCCAAGAATATATATAGGGGTTTTAGCTGATATTTTCTTGCTGATATTGATTTACATTAATTTTTAATTTCAATACCAGTGTGACTTTTTTTCCATTGACAGGTGTTAGACAATAAAGCAATGAGTATTCTCTGGAGATCAAATAGCACCTATAGAATGCAGCAGGTATTAAACACAGCAGTGTGCAAAGAATAAAATGAAAACCAGGTATGGAATTTCAAAAAGATGTTAGTTAATTATTAATTTATACTTGTTATATCCTAGGTTGTTGTGCTGAACAAAAACAAATGAAAATAAAAGACAAATGTATTTTAACACATAATAAAATAACTTTTATTCATTTACTGCCTGTAAACGGCAAGGATTAGTTGGATTTAAACCAGGAGTTCCATATGTATGTCAGCTTATAACCATGTTGGTTTCAGAAGTGTTGTAGTCCAACTAGCAGATAAGGGATGTAACGCAATTATATTTTCAGTTATCCTTCTTTATAGAGGGAAGTAAGTTAGCATATTAGAGATAAAGAATGAGAAATTGAACCCAGTCTTATTTAGCATTTTCACTGCTTTTTTGTGATCTGGATATGATGGCAATCTTTTGAGAAAAATAGTTAATTACTATTTCCTGGAAATAAAATCCTATAATAATGGCACTTGTCCTTTGGTTTGTGAGTTAACACGACTATTATGTCTTCTCAAAAAATCACCTATTCTGTTAAGATCATCTGGAAAGAAAGAAAAACACTACTTGGTTTCAGTGAGAAAAAGAAAAGAAAGATAGAAGTGTAGAGAGAGAGAGAGAGAGAGAGAGAGAAGCAGATACTACACTTCTGATTTCATTAAATATAGGTTTTTAATAGGCACTAACATTTATCTGAATTCAAAAGACAGAACTTTGTACCGTTCAACAGAAACAATCTTATTTTTCACACATGTACTTTGTTTTTAAATGCCGATTTACTCAAAGATGTTAATATAAACAATGTTTCAACAAGTGCATTTTTACTATCTTTAGCTGTCCTGTTTTAGCTGATAGAATCAAAGAAACAAAAATAACACAAGAATCAACTCATAACTATTCCCTATCAACCAAAAGAGAAAAATGGACACTAGAATAAGGCCCGAGATTAATCGGAAAAAAAAAACCATGTTTTTATTTCTTCTTTTTACATATAACTGAAAATAGGTCTATAGTGTCTGCAAGAAATGCTTACAAGTTTTTGATGAAGGACTTTTTGACTATAATTAATAATTGGGAAAATAAAAGCTGATTATAGATGTTATTTTCTTTTTTAATTTAAATTTCAGTATTATGTCATTCATTATGATGATGCTGTAACCTATGAAGCAACATGGAAATAAAATTCCTCTCTGGGAAGAATTTATGATTCAGTTTATTCTATTTAAATCCCAGTACAGTAGTTAAAGATGTTTAATTTTTTTCCCCTGAATCCTTGATTGCAAATAACATTGCGTAATATATGTATATTATCATTAAGTATATAAATAAACCCTTGTACCTGGAATTCTAGGTTCATCAAAAGATGGATCACACTAACTGAATAATTATAGAGTTATTTTACTGGAAGTTGATAGTTGTATCACTTGAATCAGATGTGTATGATAAACTACATTGCACTATTGTTTCTACAACTAGTATACACTGAACACTTTAGATTTAAACTTTTGCAGAGTTGTTGGAATAATATAAAGCATTGTACATTGAGTGCTGGTGTTAATAAAATCGTGTTAGCTGTAATATAACAGAGCTATTAAGTATATATACTAATAAACATACTCACCAGTAACACATATACACACACAGTAAGTTCTATAGTTACAACAGTCCTAACTTACAATTTGTGGTTACAACAATCTATTAATCTTGTTTGAATTTATGCCACTTGCCAGTGGAAGAAAGAATATGTAGCAAAAAGAATTAGTTGTCATATGTCGCTAGAGTGAGGAAGATGGCATGGGTCAGTTCCCAGTTGTGTCATATTGACTTGTAGTGTATTTGCTCTATTTGTGTTGCGTTGGTGGGAACTTATTGCCCTTCATTATAGCTCCCAAATATAGGGTAACCCTCTTCTGATAGTAGTACTTAGAAGAGGAAAGCCATCACCATGAAAATGATATTTGATATAGATAAATGCTCTGAAAAGGGAGAAACAGCAACAAACATTGGCCGATTGCTTGGTTTAAGTCATTCGACAGTCACAATGATAATCACAGATAAAGATCACATCCTTGAACATGTGAAAAATCTGCTCCAATGAAATCCACTGTTATTACTAAGCAATGTGGTGGTCTCATTGAGATGGGAAGGCTAGTATTTTGGCTTAAAGAGCAGAATCAATGGTGTATCCTTGCTAGCCTCATAATAATTCAGGAGAAAGCTAAAAGATTATTTGAAGCCTTGAAAAGTGAAAAGGGAATGAAAATCAAGAATTTCTGGTTAGTAGGGGTTGGTTTATACAATGTAAAGCTTGTTCTAATTTGCATAAATCTAAGGTGCAAGTTGAAGCTGTTAGTAGTGATGAGAAAGCAACAAGTGAATTTTATAAGGCATTACCTGAGATAATTAAGAAGGAAGGTTATTATGCTGAACAAGTGTTTTACGTGAATGAAACAGGTATGCACTTCCAGAACAAACCTAATTATACATCCATCACCAATAGGGAGAACACATATTGAGAGACAATAACATGACTGGCAATAGTTCCATTCTTGGAAAATTGCAGGTATGTTCTGGCTTACATGTGAAATCATTATGATCCCTTGTACAAATGAAACTGTCAATCAGTATACACACACACACAGTTATTTATATAGATATAAATATATAAATAAAATTAAAATGATTCTATGGCTTTAACTAAGTTTGTATTAAGAAAGGACTACCACCTAATCATACATATAGATTAGAGCGATAGAAAGGATAAGACAAAATGATGTAAGTACCCTTTATAAACAGATTAAAACTCACCTCGTAGACCATTACTACTGGAGCTCGGTCCTCACATCATACTCTGCTAAACTTAGTGATAAGTCATAGTGAATGTTTATTTTTTTTGCACAGATATTTAAAATGACATCTGCAACTGATTTTTCAAGAATTAAAAAAACTTATTTATTAATATAGAACATTTTTATAAAAAAAAACACAAAATAAAATAAAAGATGGCTGTTTTGCCAAACATTCCAATGCATAGGCTCTCATAAGACAAAAACACAAATCATTAACAAATTTCTTTCATTTTGCTTTAAATAAAAAATTGCAAGTGGATTAAAAAGAAGTCATGTCAGAAGCATTTACTGTTACAACACAAGAACCAACTTGTGTAGACATCTTTCTTGACATACATAACCACAAAAACTATTGAAATATTCTTACTAAAATAACAAAACCAAAAGATTTAAATCTAAACAAAACAAATTATTCAATTTAGGTTAATTGATATAAAATCTTAATATTTATGTAAAGAAATAAAACTGAAAACAGAACTACCATCATGAACACGACATACACAACTACACATTTCCCTCTCTTAAGGGTGGAGTGAAATTAAATCAGTTATTTTTCATAGTCTTAAATGAAACCAAACACTCAAAATTGTGAAGTGGATTTTTTTTTTTTTTAACATCCTTCAGAAGAATATAACTGCCTTCTATTTGCATTCCTCAAAGACAAACATATTTCCTGAGTTTAAGTTTCACAGAGACCTTATCCTCTTATTGAAAAATATAAAAGCAAAAAAACCTTCAAAATGGTGGTGTGGGAACAAAAAAAAAAAAAAATAATAATTTCACCCCAAGCAAGACATGACTGCCACTACAGTGCAGAGGGTTACAGGAAGAGAAAAGACTGGGTACTGGGATATTGAGGAAAGGATAAAGAATGAATGGGATTCAAGATAGAAGATTGCAATTGACATTGCATATAAAATTTTTGGATATTAACAAATTTATTGGAGAAGACCACTAAGTTGTAGTATAGTGGTTAATAAGCTAGTATTATTGTTGTAGTGGATTTGCTCTCCAATGGTGATCCCCAACCTTTTGAACCAGTCTAAGCTTTGTAAATATTGAGGAAAAATTTTATCAAAGATATTGACCACTGGTCTTTAAGGTCAGGCATAAAAAAAGTGTCTACTGCATTAAAAATTGCATTATCTGTGTCTCCCCATTTCCCCTCATGTGACCATACTATACTAAGCTCACTCACAAATATATGAAACTTACTATAGAATTAGGTTAAGTAAGTTTGTCTCTTGAGACATTTCATTTGTATAGCAAGTTCGATTTTCATTGTGCCTCACGACTGTAATTTTGTACCAGACCAAACTAATTAAGTACTGAAAATCTAAAGATGATAGATAGTTAATAATATGAACTTAAAATTTACATGAAGGCATTTAAAGAATTTTATATTTTTACTAACAAAAAAAAAAAAAAAATGAAAAAAAAAATGGTGACTTGTGTAAATCAAAGGAGACTTCATAAATGTTATACAAACTATACGTAAATAAATAAGTGAAATAATGACATTTTAAAACAATGTGTTTGTGCATAAAATAAAAGTTACAAAGAAAATGTTATATATTCAGCAATGTGTTATGGTCAATGAGAACACATCAAATATTGAAGTGGATTTGCTCAGGGAATACATATATAAGTTGAACAGTATGAATTTTGTAATGGCAATTGCTCTAGTTGGGGTATTATATGGTGTATTATTAAAAATAGATGGTTTGAAATATTGTTTGTGCATTTCAAACAATCTGAAATAAGGAATCCTTATTCGAATTTTCTTACCATATCCATTTTAGCTTTGAATAAAGAGAAGGCTGCTATCAAACATAGACCAAAGATATTTTTTTATACTACTACAGCAGAAGATTACTGGTTATTGCATAGTCTGTTTATACTACATTTTATGTGACTCCACCTATAAACTTATATATATATATATATGAGTAATGTATATTTGGACAGCAACCTTTGTTTTAAGCATCTTTCATTAAATATGGTAGACAAGGAAAATTAATTTAAAAAATTTTTTTTTCCAGCATTCTTACATTTTTCTGTTTGGTAGAAGTAAGCAAGACAAAAACTGTCCATACTGTTGGTTGTCCCAACTGCTTTCAGCCACTACTTTAGCCATTTTTAAAGTGGGTTGTTTTTGATGGTGTGAGTTTTTTCATGTTTTGACTATGAGAGATATTCTTGAATTATAGTAGGAGCATTAATTCTGAGCTATCATGTGTTTGGTATGGCTGTAATTTGAGTGGGCAACTGTATATATAAGACAACAGCGAGCAAACAAAGAAATATAGATCATTGACTATTACCAGTTCATTTGAGAATCTTAGATAAATATCTAAAATTGGTATCTTGAGAAAAACTTGTATTTCTGCTTCAATGTTTCAAATTGTTAAAGTTAGGTCACCTAGAAATCTAGAGATTATATACATATCAGATGTTTATATAACTTGTGGTATCATGAGTAAGATTTATTAAATATACTCAAACTCTAATCATATATCGAGTGATAACTGCATTGAGGAAAAAAATTGGTTACTAGCATTCATGTGTGTGTGTGTGTGTGTGTGTGTGTGTATATATATATATATAGTCAGTCAAGTGCCATATGTGATACACATTTAGGTGATCATGTCTCAAAAGAGACAACTGATTGGGCAGATTATCCCGCAGTAGGTTGCCATTACTTCCTGCAGTAGACTAGTTGCTAGCCAAGATTATAAAACCCAATCTATCCTGTTATTTAACCCATAATTAGAGGGAAGAGATAGATTAATACCTTTCCCAGTGGTATTTGTGCATAAATAAATGCAAATTCAACTGGAATCTGAACTCGGTTACCTGATTTCTTGTTCCAGGTCGATATCCACTGCACCACAACACGCATATAGAAAATTGAAAAAACCTATCCCTGATGAGTGACAACATCAGAACGGTGTCTTCTCGAAACTTTGAAGTTGGTGTGAACCTTCTCAGTTAAAGTGACAAATTTTTGCATTAAATCTATTAATGCTCTATCTTTATCCCAATATCAAACAGTTCACCATAAAAACCCTGTTTGCCAAAATACATTTTATAAATAAAACTACTGAAAATCTTGGTACTAAACATTATCACAACTCAACCCATTATTATAGTAAGATACTGGTTTACTGTGTTTTGTCATGACGATGGCACCTCCCATTAATATATTAACAAAATCTTATTCTGTCGTTCCAACGTACAGCACTTGCAACGTCAGAACATAAAGACACAGAGCTACTTGTGTTACTGGACAGAAAGAATAGGTTGTCATGAAGTAGTGTATGGTGAAGGACACCATTGTTTATAATTGTGCGTCATATGTCATATTTGATTGTGCTTCAGTTGCTTCTGTTGGTGTTTTTTATGTTTTTGGCCCTTCATTATGTTTCCAAGTCTAATTCTTCTTCTAAGAAAAGGAAAGCCATCTTCATGGAAGTGAAATTAGATATAATAAGATGGTAAGAAAAGAGCAAAACACCAACAAACATTGGCCACACAACGCGATGTAAGTCTATGACTGTCTTGATGATGATCAGTGATAAGGAATGCATACTGAAATATATGAAAGGATCTGCTCCTATGCAGATCAACTGATTAAAAGCAACAAAATCTTTTAATTATTAAGATGGAAAGATCATTAGTGCAAGTGTTTTCTGTTCTTCATTTATTTATTTCTTATTTTTATGATACTAGATTATGATTTTAAAACTGTTAGTTATGTGTAGTATGTGAATTCCGACTAATGTGGGAAATTGGCATTAGTCATGGAACAAAGCTCCAATGTAAACCAGGTACCACTGTGTGTGTGTGTGTGTGTATATATATATATAAATAAACGTACTTGTCTGTTTGTTACTAACCGCTAATCTAGAAAATGGCTGCACTAATTGTTTTGAAATTTTCCTATAGCATTTTAATTGAATACAAGCATGTTTTTATATACCTTAAATTTTACAATATTAAAAAATATATATTTTGCAAATCTATTAGAGCCAATGAGAGCTGAACCCCCAAAAAAACCAAAAAACTTTCATTTTCAATATGGACACATTTACAGACAACTTTGTTATTTCATAGAAAGCATAGGAAAACTGCACATTTAAGGTAAACAAAGCCTTTTATTATTATTATTTCTATTTTGGCAGGTGTAAACAACAGAAATCCCTTCCCTTAAAAAAAAAAAAAGAATTTCATTTTTTTTTTTCAACAAATTATTGATATCCCATTTATTTCATTGGTTTAAATAAATTTCTTTTTTCCCCCCATTTAACCAAACTGAGCGACATCAATGCGTAGCTGGGTACAGCTAATGTGTATGTGTATATATATATATATATATATATATATATACACACACACTAATTTGCCAAAAACAACAATTGCTATTTATAATATCACACATTGTATACTATTGTTAACAAAATAGTGCTTGATGTATAAAAACGAAGCTACAAATTATTTATTAATAAATATACATTATTTTTCCCCCTCACTGGTACCACAACTTCATGCATAATGCAATATTTAGATTGCACTATGTATGAAACTCAGTTATGTTATCAATGAAGAACGTATATATATATATATATATATATATATACGTGTGTGTGTGTATTTATTTAGTACAGTTGAGGATTTTTTTGTTATTCCTATTTATCAATTTTGAAAATTTGCCAAATTGAAACAATGTTTGGTTACTAACTACAGCAAAGAAAAAAGCTGTTGAGTGTAGAAAGAACGGACTGAAAAGAAACAAAATTACTTGTGTAAGAGAGGAGAATACTGCTTAGAAACAATTGTCTAAGAAAAGATTTTCTCATTAAAATTATAAAATCTGAAGGGAATAGGGTAAACTATGACTTAGCACATCTGTAAAGATCTTCTGTTAGTTGATTACGTATCTGCAAAGATCTTGTGAAGTGTGAGCACTGGAGTTAAAAAATATTGTCAGTATAAAAACTGAATTAGATTATAAACTAATACAGAAAATGGAATTACAGTTAAAAAAAAAAAAAATCCAAAACAGCTGTTGTTTCAAGCTGCTACAACCAGGAAAAAGACCCTATAATAAACAAGGAAAGTAAAGGAAAGAGATCTAGTGATATTGTGATCAAATTTCCAAGATGGTTGTAGGTGGGTGAGTGGGAAACCAGATCAAATTCCAGTCTCAGAAAGAGGCTGTAAAAACATTGCATCCTTGTAGGAGGCAAAAATAATGCAAGCAAAGCACTTTTCATTCACAATAGAAAACATTGAACAGAAGTAAAAATTCTGGAAAGAAACTAATCCAATGCACAAAAAAGAAAATAGAAAAGAGAAAAAGAAAAAAATGTTTTCAAATAAGAGTTGGGTCATAAAACAGAAAAGCTTTTGTAATAGAAACAGTATACAATTCATGAGCACCAGGGAACAAATTTGAAATCTTCACTAAGTGATTAAAAAGTTTCTAGGATGAGGTTTATATAAAAACTTCATACTTTGATTTGTATTGCTATCTTTCTTTTCTATACATTTTGGCTTGTCAACTACAATATAAACTGTTGTGATCTTGTAATGTAAAAGCTCATGTCAATGCTTTCTGGTTGGTTAGTTTTGTCTCAAAGAACCAGAGAAGAAGGAAGTAAAGTAAGGGTATGTGTGTGAGCATTTTCACCTGCCACATTTTCTATTACTGCAGCCAATAATAAATTTTCCCACTTAAGCACCATTCAGTATGACCTTATGATCCAGATATTTGATAGCACTACTAGCTGGTATGGCTTTTTGTACTAGTAACAAAGAAAAAAAAAAAGCATCAATAAAATTTTAAAAAATATGTTTCCAAATTCCAAACTCCTTTGCTTTAAGTTTTTCATGTTATTGCTTTCTTGATTCCTAACAAACTGAATAATAAAACTTGTCAATATCTGCTTCTCAAATTTCATCTTATTCTTGCTAAATAATGATCCTGCAATGCCTACTGATATTATTTTAAAAAAAAAGTTCCTAGTCAATGATTATCTTTTTTTGTGTCATTTTGCAGTATTTTTGAAGCATGTTTGTTATTTTCACCAAATTTACTTATGCAACAATATTTAACTATGTTAAAACCTGTCTGGTTTAATAATTTAAGCACTGGCATCTCCTTGTCAAAAAGCAGTGAGATTTTCTTGTATTGGTTCCAGTCTGCTAGAAATATATGAAAAAACACCACCCCAGTTTATAGGCTGAAGCACACAAATGCATGTTGGGATTTCTTCCTTGCCAGTGTCATCTGGTACAGTCCCAGTCTGTCTTGCTACTTACATTTATCTGAATTTGCTAGTGTGTCAATCCCAATTCTTAGCTTGTGAACTGTTTGTAATATTACTGTTAATTTGCCTTGTATATATTGTCTGTTTGCTTGCTTTATATTATTTTTTTACCCTGTTCTCTTTTCTTGTTTATTTTCAAACTTTGTCAATTCTGTTTGTTGAGCATTTCTACCATTTAGTTACATTTAACTATGGTCACTCTATATCTACTATGAACAACTGAAAGCAAGCATGGAATTTTGACAACATTTCACATTCATTCCAAATTTAAATTTTATTATCTTTTGTTAATTGAACTAAATGTACATACAGTAGATTCTGTGCAAATGGAACACCTTAAAACAACATGATTTAGTTCATAAGTGATTTTTAAATGACATACATAAAGAGGACAAAAATATACACATGTATTCAAGGAGTTAATCCTTGTAACAATGTCAAGAATAATGGCAAGCAAGTTAATCCTGTAGATGATAACTACTATATTGAATTGAATCTCTCATGATTACTTAAGCCAAGTAAATATTTGAGGATTTTAGAGAACTGGGGTTAACAAGGTACAAACTACAACTGATTTAGTTGATTTATTCTCACTGCTTGCCTTATACCAGAATAAGCTAAGCAAATACATATAAAGGGATGAACCAGTGAATGACAACTTGTTCATAAATCAATTCACTACTACAGTGAATTAGTTTCTAATTGAATACTAGATAAACACTATATACATCAGAAATAATGAAATATATTGGGTCAACAAAACAAGGAAGGCAGACTGCTATTCTCTCATTACAATAGAGAATCAGCAAAGTCTAGTGATACTAAAGTGCTTTCAGTTAGTAATAATGGGGTTAGTTTTCTGGAACCATGCTTGGTCCCAGGTTTATCATCTTGGTGAAAGCTTCTTTGAGAGGTGCTTTAGTAGAAAGTGTGTGTGTGGTAAGAGAGTGGGCCTTTGGTAATACAAAGAAAGTGTTTTAATATTAATTAGGAAGTAGACTCAGAGTGCAGACATCTGCTGGCATTCAGTCAGTTATAATCGGAACAAAACTATACAATTCCAAATCACTGGTTCAGTGAAACAGATTTATAATATACATTCTTGAGCAGTTATAACTTTGAACAAAGTTCTGAAGAAAGATATCAAACATGGTAGAATTAATTTTATTAATAACATAGAAGTTATAAAAAAAAAAGTTGTGAGATTGGTATTGCTGTTTAATATCTGCCTGTTCTATGAAAAGAGAGAGAAAGACACACATACCATCAACTATTTATTTGACCACAACAAGATTGGAAAAAGCAAGAATAGGAAAGAGAGGGTAAAGGAGCTATTAAAAAAAATAAAATTAAGAAAAAAGTAGATTAAAGGGATAGATAGAAATACTTGATATCTTGAGTTTTATTACTTTATCTATTTGCTTTTTAAAGTGGAGAAAACTTAAATATAGTATTGATATATAGTTTTCTATTTAAAAAAAAAATTACAAGTTCAAAATAGAAAAATTTTTTTCTAATAAAAAATTAAATTTGAAAATTGACAGTTTCTTCTGTGCTAATTTCTATTAAAACAAATAGTTCTGTGCAATTTTGGTAAAATATCTCTTAAAATGAGATGTCAGTATTATCTTCATTTTGGCATAATTTAAACAATTTATCCATCGCGTCATGTAAACAAATGAGTTTTCCAAGCTGTCGTGCCTCTGTAATCACTATTAAGCTCATCTGTCCCAAGCATGTATCAGGTATAACACTTAACTGACTGAATGATCTTACATAAAAAAAAAATTAGATCTTGTAACTTCATTCTTTCTCTCCTTTCTCTAAAGTACTGCACTTTTTTTTTTATTGCTCATGTTTAAAATTAAGATTAATAAATTACACATTTTGTATAGGAAGAACCAGGCCAAGAAGACAAAGGATTGGATCTAGTGATGTAATTACATTTCTAATATTTTTAATCTTGCAGGTGAAAAAAATTCAAAGTTATAGAAAGTAAATGAAATGAGAGAGAATTTGTATTTTCATTCAGCAAGGCTCAAAAAAAAAAAAAAAAAAAAAAAAAAAAAAAAAAAAAAAAAAAAAAAAAATATATATATATATATATACATACACACACACAATGTGATGGGGTAAATTGTTGTCATTTGATATTTTTAATTTTGTGCATGTACGTTGTTTTTTTTTTTCTTCTTTTTTTGCTCTTAACTGCACAGTATAGTAAGATCAGCTGGGCAGCATGTGTGAGAAAAGGCGTTTCATAATGCAAGCCACTCTGCCAGAAATTTGTAAACGTCATGCTGTACTACTTAGTATTTGTGTTAGAAGCTCCAATACATTCCAGTCGAGATTGGATCAGATTAGAACTTACACCCCTTTATCATCGGAAGATCATGTAAAAGGGAGGCATATCAGTAATGGTCTGAGAAATATAAGAAAATTAAATTTTATTTAATTTTTTTTTTTGCACACTTTGACATATTAATGAAGGTATACTAGTTTTAGTGATGAATGTTTCAAAAAATAAAAATTTTACCTTTCATGACATCTGGTTTTATTTTAGGATATTATATAGATAAATTCAATACTAGCTTTCATACAACCACAATTTGATACTGCTGAAAAATGCTAAATCATCATCAATCCCATGGTCAGAAATGATTGTAGAGTTGTTGCACGTCTGTATGTCTTGGTTGTGTGTCAATGTTCAAGCCACTGTGAATGATCTTACAGTTCACTCAGTGATGCTGTCAGCTTATTTTTATTATTTTCTCTGCTTCTTTTGCCAAAGATGGTATCTTCTATGATGGCAGTGAAAAATTGCTGGCTGTTATAACAATATGACATGTCTATACTATTTCATCTTTGTCTTGATGGGGCTTTTTTTTTTGTGAGGTCTTGCACTGTGTCAATTGTGATGTGGTTTATATAGCAGATGTCTAAGATGGTTTTGTAGCATCTCATTTGTAATGTTTTGCTTCTTCACTGTAATTCTACTGTTAATATCCAAGATTCACAGATATGGAGAAGGCCAATGCACAACAGTTTGATCTTTCAGGCAGATGTTCTTGTCTTTCCAGATGGTTCTTAGTTTTGTGATTGCTGTCAATGTTGGTGCTACTCTAGAAATTATTTACAATCTGGAGAGCTCTTTGCTGATAATTGAACCAAAATATTTGAATTGTCAAACTACTTTTTAAGTTCTTAACCAACAACTTAGACCTTTCTCATTGTCATGGGCCAAATTTGAAGGGGTTTCATCCAGGTTCTTCAGACTGATAAGTTCCTCTTCTTTACAAGCTAAACAACCTATTTTGTAATGCTGCAACACCTGATGTTGACCATTCCTTAGTGTTCCTAAAGGAAACCTCTTATGATGCATTTGAGAAAGATGTTAAAGAGTGCAGGGTGGTGGTGCATGGGGTATTATACTTTTTTTACATTGTAAAAAAAACTAATTTCAGAGGTGTGCTCGAGAAAAATGTTCATATACATTACAGGAATACTTAAGCTATTCTTGCAGAACATTAATATTGTATAAAGAAAGTGAGGCTAAGTACTCCACACTTGTGGCCTTGTGCCATGTTTAGTAAATCAGAGAAATATATATAAATAAGTAGTTTTCTTTATAGAAAATTCACATTTTTTTTGTTTGGTTATTGAAAGTTTAAATCACTTTTCTTATGCACACAAAATAATGTGTGTTTATTGGGTGTACCTAAACAGAAAATGTTAATTCAAACAAGTTTTATTAAACAAACAAGTTACGAACTTTATATTATTTTTTAATGTTTTTCTTGTTGGCAGATTAGATTCTGTGTCTTGGTGTTGAATGTGAAAATCGACTGACAATAGTTCATGTTAGTTCTTAATTTCCCCAAGCTTTCAATTAGTTTCAATTCTGAAAGAAAAGACATCCAAAATTCAAAATTTGCATTATCACTGAGAATGTTGGAATTATTTTGAATTATCAAATGAGTGATAATATTGTTCAAGTTTCTAACCTCTGATATGTGATGATGTCAGTGTGGATTTTGAGAATTTTAATGCATTTTACAATGTCTATTTTAGAATAATTGCCAATTTTGTTAATTGTTGGTTCAGACATTATATGAACAGTTAAAATTTGCAATCATTGTTTACATTTTCTTTTACTGAGTAATACTTATATTCTAATTTCTTTTTAAATTGGATATTTTTTCCTTTTTTTGATAATGACTAAATTTTGAACAGTAAGATATGGAAACTAATCAGCAAAAAAGAAAAACATTTTTAGAAATATAGACATGTATGTGTGCGTGTTTTCTGAGTACAGATACTTTGATTATAACTGAAACAACTAAATTTCTTCTATTTTTTTAACAGCATAACCCTCCATAGGTCATTTAAAGCTGGAACATTTTTGGATTACAAGAATATTTTTTTTTTCTGAGTGAATATTGTACTAAATTCTGAGAATAGCAACATTTTATCAGATAAATGTCCTATTTACCTCATATCTTGAAGAGGAGATGGATTCCTACCTCTCCCAAGGGTATCTGCATATAAATAAGCAAAATACTTTACTGTATTTCAAAATGAATTTAAATTGATAAAAATAACTTCTTTTTAAGTCAGTATAAACACAAATCTGTCAACAAAATTATTTTTATTAAAAAAAATCTTTTAAAAATAATATACTTTTCTAAAAATTTGAGAACAATTAGCTGATTTAAAGTTTAATTAATCTGTTTTGAAACAATTACTTTTAGTTTAAAATATTGCAGAAAAGTTGGGTTTTTTTTTAACATGTTGGTGGGTGTTTTGATTAGGTGCTGACAACTCTCTTGACAGACTTATGTTTGGGATTTGTTTTTATGGGTGACATAACTCCAAACAATTATGTGACAAATATAACATGAACATTTTTTTTTAAATTTTTTTTAGCTTCCAAGTATTCTTAAAAATTTAAGAAAATAATCAAATATTTTATTGAATCTTAAGTACTTTGGCTTTAACTTGTCAAGATGCCGGTTGAGTAAACATTAAAAAAATTAGCAATTTTAATTTTACTGTAGTTACTGCTCTTATTTTCTGACATTGTTGCATTTGGACATCTGTATTTACAAAAATACATTTATACACACAAAATAAATTCAAAATTCTTTTTAAATTATTGGTTATAATGGAAATGTAATAAGCTTTTCAACTTATAATTAGTATATTCAGTCTTAATTTAATAGCTATCACTTGACTGCTACAACACAATTTTAATATTAAAAGTCTATGAATTATTCTAATTAAAAAATTAAAAAACAAAAAATTCATGTAAAATTTCATTGTTGAAAAAAAAAAAGCTTTTTTAATTGAATATTGAATAATGTCTTAGTTTTATTGCATTTGTTATTTTACAATTCAGAGCAGATTTTGTGTAACTAAATTCTGTGTGACCCCCAAAATTTAAATTCTTTAAGGACATGTCCTTATAACTAATATAAACATTACATTAAGTACTACAAAAAGAATTTAAAATTTTATAAAATTAAATAAAATGGAGGTAACAGATGTAATATATTTTTTTTTCTTTTACCAAGAAAAAAAAAAAAACACGTTTAAAAAAATAATGTCATTCATTTGTGAAGCTGTTCTGAAAGTTTCATTAAAATCTGACAGTTACCGGATTTTGGCAAGAATTTTCAAACCAGTGTTTTTCATATGCTAAAATTTCCCATACTAATTCATGTGGTACAGCTTTGACACTGGAGAAACAAGAATTTTAACCAAAAGCAAACCTTAGGAGGAACCTGTATACAGAGCTGAAAAAAAAAAGTGTACACACTTCAGGAAAGGAAAAACTTGCCTTTTGTAGTTCTAATATTTTTTTTACAAGACCCTAAAGGCTGTTGTGTATTGCAGAAAACTAACCACATTAGCAGCCTAATGAAATTGAAAATGAATGTGCATCAATCCAATTGGACACTTTGCCCAACATTGTCCAAGCAGTAATTCACTATACTAATGTCTGGAATCTCTTGTGATTTTAGAGTTCAAAAGGTAACTAGTATTAATGAATTAATCTTGTAATGTCTGAACAAATTTCGTATTACAGTATCAATACAAGTTTTTCCTTTCCTGAAGTGCGTTTAGGTTTTTTTTGGCAAACTGTAAGCAACAAGTAACCCATTCATTGCTAAATTAAGAAATTTAACAATTGTTTTTCTTTGCTTTGAAAGATTGCTTCTTTGAAAAGTAATATGTAGAAAGAGAATTGGGTTTGTTTATAATTATACACACAACTGATTTTAGCATTATTACTTGTACTGATACAAATTTTTTAAAAAAATATAAGGAAACAAAGGGTTATCATGATTATTTTCATGTTAGCAGCAATAGTATGCTATGGGGATTGTCATCTAACCATGTCAAGCTGGGTTGTAGGTGGCACTGAATGACCTTTTGGGCATGGCTATACTATTTTTAGCTACTTTCCTACCATCTTTCTCTCTTTAAAGTGAGAGGTAAAAAAAAAAAAATACTAGCCCTAGCCACATGGCTAAGCTGCAGTTAAAAAGTTTAAATAAATAGAATGTTAATCTAAGTAAGGACTACAGTCTATTTCCTCTGCTGAACTAGTTTTTGTACCCATTCACTGGCTCCCATGAGAGAAAGTCATAATTTGAGAGAGAGACACACACACACACAAACCAGCACATGGGAACTTTAGAAAGAAGTGTCTAAAGTTACATATACCTGAATCACAGATTTATTCTCAGAACAGATCAAAATTCAGATGATTTTCAAGTGATAAGGTTAAACTCAGTTGTTAAAGCATTTCTCTTTAACTCTTGCCTAAAATTTCCATTTTTGAGAATATATAGTTTTAGCCATTTCATGTGAACTTGTTATAATATTCAACCTTGTAGAAATTTTACACTGCATTCTTGAAATTTGGCAAGGAAACATCTTTTTATATCATAAAAAAATATTTATACTTAATATCGTCTCATCCAATTAAAGTACAAAAATCTTGACTACTAAAACATATTTCAATATTCTGTCTATAGAAAAAAAGCAATATAAAGTTGTTATTGGCTCAATACTGGTTCAGGTAAATTTGTTTCAAGTTTGTAAAACTAGGCCTATATATATATATATATATATATATATATATATCTCCGAGTGAGTACAGAACGAGGGGAGAAAAGAAAACATTTTTTCCCGTACAAAACATTAATTTAAAACAGTGCTCGATATATGATGTATAAAACAAACATGATTGTAGAGAAGAGGACATATATAGAAAAAAATTATGTCCATATTCTAAAATATAATTTATAATATATATATATACACACACACACACACACACACATTTATATTCTTCTCTGCTTAAGTATTGAGCGCTTTTTTTGTTCGTTGATTACTTGTCTCGGAGGTTTTTTCTTTGGGCTACGTGCTGACTCGGTCCGAATCTCTTTGGCTGATGTTCATGTGCTTAGGTCTTTTTTTTTTTTTACAACCATTTTTTCCTTCCACATAGATACGTGAAGGATTTTTTGAAACAAGTAGTTATAAGTTTGTGTTTTTTATATATATATATATATATATATATATATATATATATATATATATACATACATACACACACACAGACTGCTAAAGCACATGTGAACAAATGCTTTTTTTTTTTTTATATAATTTTCTAATCAGGCAGCAATTTAATGGATATAAAAATTTTAAACATCGTCATGGCAACTTGTTGAATTACAATTTATACATTAGTATGGGAAAGAAAGAGGATTTAAGTGACTTTGCAGCAGGCTTGTTGGTGCTCTATTGGTGGGTTCCTGTATTCCAGTAACTATTGAACAACTAAGATTTTACATACTAACTACCTCTAGAGTAGGAGTGACTAAACTTTTCAGTGCAAGGGCCACATTTGAAAATTCACAATTTTATATGACTGCATAGTATATTAACCAGAATAATACTTAAAATAGACAAAAAATAAAAAATGCAATTTTTATTGATATTTTAAAGAACTGTAGAAGATTCATATGAAATGCATTTATTTTGAAAGAAAGTAGCTCAGTTTAAACTTTAAAGGAAAACAATTTTTGTTAATAAGTATTTTTAAGTAGGGGCTTTTATTTAAAAAATAAAGTAACCGTTTAAAGAAATACAAAAAATTAATTTTCAATAATATTTTAAAGTGGAAACTTCAAATGAAATGCATATCAAGTAACTCAATTTAAAGCAAAAAAAGATATTTTAAAGTAGAAACTTAAATAGTTTACAGAGAATGGTCAGAGAAAAAAAAGAAAAGAAAAAATGTCAGTGAGTATCAGTTTCGTAGGTGAAAATTACTTGTTGATGAAAGAAGTCAGAAGGGTCAAACTGGTCCAAGCAGATAGAAAAACAACTCAAATAACCACTCTTTACAATGGAGGTATACGAAAGAGAAACTGAATGCACAACACATTGAAGTAGATGGGCTATAACAGCAGAAAACGATAACAGGTGCCACTATTGTTAGAAAACAGATTGAGGCTACAATTTACTAAGACTCATAAAAATTGGAGAAGAAAAGATTGGAAAAAAAAAAAAAAAAAAACTTTGCATGCCCAACAATACTTGATCTACAGTATCCAACAATGACATAAATCCTTGCAGATATCAAATAAAATTCACCAAGTAGTTTTGAAGCTGATACGATGATACTGTTCTGTTTTTGTAAAGAAATATATGCAATGCCTTGGACCAATGTAAAAAAGAAAGAAAAAAAATGACTTCCACAGAAGCCTGTGAAAGCTTGTAAACTTATTACATGTAAGTAAATATCAATATTTTAGTCAATGTATATTCTATACGTTGTGTTGTATATAGAATATGCATTGTGATGCAGTGGATATCAGCTCTGATGAGAAATCAGAAGAGTCGAGGACAAATTCCAGTTGAATTTGTTGCATTCACTTACACACAAATATCCTTGGGAAGGTATTAATCTGTATCTTCCCTCTAGCTATGATTCAAATAATAGGACAGATTGGGTTTTATAGCCTTTGTTGGCAACCAGTCTAAGACAAAGTAATGGCAACCTACTCTGGGAAAATCTTCTGCCAACCAGTTATGTCTCATTCAAGACATGATTGCCTAAGTGTGTATCATGTATGACCGATATTCTATAACTATTTAATAAATGACTCCTGAGTAAGATTCTGAGACTATCATTTAAGATTGGTGAGGTCAATTTACTAATAAAAGCTATCAATTGCATTTTGTATTTGTATGTTACAATAATTGATGAATGATTGCTCACCACAGAGATTGAATTCTGTATCTGAATGGAAACTGTGCGTACATACACAAATGTATTCAATATATAGTTTAAAGTTAAGAATGCTCAATACTGGAATAAAACATTTGTAGATAAAAGCAGCATAGGCTTATAAATCAACACCTCACAATGCCTTGTGATCCCACTGTTATATATCTCCCTCAATATTCCTTAATTACAGTATGAATATTTTGAAAAGATTAATAAACATATTTAATAAGTAATTACATTTTTAGGACAGTGAGGAAGACAAAAAAAAAAAAATCCAAATCCGAGTGTGACAGATATAATTCACTAGTTGACATAGTTATTGTAAAAAAAAAATAAAAAAAATAAAAAAGCACTGTTAAAGGATAAACATGCAGTAAGAGATTTAATATATATCTATAGATAACAGTCTTTATTATAGTACAGTGGATAATTTCTATACATGATGAAGCTTATTACAAATTATTTTGGTTTTGATGAAGAATTGATATAACTAAATAGCTATTAGCCTAGTTTCATTACTTCCAGAATTAAAATAATATCACTATTAGAATTGAATTTAATCTCAATCTGCAATGATTAGTGGTACTAAACTATTCTTTAGTGCTTTAATTTGTTTTTCTTAGAGATTAAATAGTCTGTGAATGCTGATGACAAGCCTAATTTCAGCAAATGGCATCACCATGAAAATGTTTCAGGCTTCATTAAAGAAACTATTGACTTATCATTTGGGAACATGTCTAACTTCCTTACAAGTTTTGGTGATAAAACTAATTCAGAAAGAACTCAAACTCATGTAATTTAATCCTATTGCATACCAACTATAAGTTTTTTTCTTCTTTATAAATTCAAAGTATGTTGACAATCTATTGTAGTGCACTGGTTAGCAAATGGTCTCAAAGATCATTACTGACAAATAGTAATTAAATCCTTGCTTGGTGACCATATACTAAAAATAACTTGTATCACATGCATATGTATACATACAAATGTATAAGTTGACGTTACATAAAATATACAGTTACCTTCACTTACCGAATCCACTTATAAAAAGATAAAAGTATTTTTCATTTATTTTCATATATAATATTTTCTTAAAAAAATATTAAATTGGGATGCAAAATTATTTGAATTTGTTTTTCTTGAGGCATTAATTTATAATATAAGATTATTTGAATTTATTTGGAAGTTTGGTATTAATGCATATTTTAAAGAGTTGTGTAATAGTGAATATATTTTTTTATATGATAAAATTTAAGGGTATGCTATGTTTATGGGTTAAAGTGCTCAATATCAGTAATAGAGCATATGTAAATATAAATGTGGACAACATCCAAAAGGTAACAGTCTGTTTAATGGTCTGACAATTGCATTTAGCAGAAAATAGACAGGATGCTGACTTTAATGTCATATATATGTATAGCATTCTTCAAATACAATATGTTATAGCTATTTTGTAAGTGTAGCTTAGATGTGGCACAAGGCCGAAACCATGGAGCATCCAGTGAGGATTGAACTACAATCTGTTGGAACACATATTTTTAATCATAATTTTAGTACTTTTTATAAATTAACCATGAAACCAGAAATGTAAATACTTATTTTGATGATATAAGATTCTATCGAATTTCAAATATGCAAGAAGCACTGGGCAAATCCTTATCTATCATATTATCATAGTGAAGTATTTTCTTCATCTTTGGTAAAAGTAATTGTACATATAACAAAATAACAGTAAATTTTCTAAAGATCATCAAAATTATTGTTTCTGGAAAATTCACATTTTGTAAAGTATTTTCAGACTCTGCTGAAACATGATTTGGAAATGTGTTGAAATTGCTTTCTGATTGTATCATACAATTATATTCTCTAATCAATTGGTAGAAACAAATTCACTCATTTTTGCAATATCATATAAAAATGTTTAATTTATAATGAATAAAGTGATTTGTGTTCATTTAGTTACTCTATGCCAGGTTATTTTTGTTCTTTCTTTGTACATTTGCATTTATGAAATTCAGTCAGTAATAGTAAGCCACTTACTAATATATATTAACTAATCACTAGAAATTACTAAGTTCCTTGCTAAAATATTCTCAGTAATTGTTATTTAGTAGTAGTTTAGTTCTCCACATGTTGTGGAGTCCAGTTGCATGGTTGCCAGGCCTGAGTTAAGGACACCTTGGGAATAATTTTCATACCAATTTAAAATTTTATCTATCTTAATTAAAAAGTTATACCAAATGAAGTGCTCTCAGGTCTATACAACGGGTGCTTAAATAACCAATGACTCAATCACCCTTCTTATCCATTTCTATTCAATCAGAAGTCAACATTTCTGAAATTGTCCTTTGACAAAGTAAAATTGCATTAAAAGGCGAGATTTTTTTATGCTACAGCACTGGTTAGGGTCATTAATGCTTGAATAATATAAATATGATCTCTGCCATTGCTTAGTATAACTGGTGCTTCCATGCAGTCTTCCACCAGTTAGGTACCTCCACTAAACCGCTTAAAAAAAAAAAAAAAAAAAAAAAAAAAAAATGCAATCAATTATCAAAATTATACTTTGAGAAACTTTTGCAATGAATGTCAAAATTTTCTGTTGCAGTAACCAAGGCTAAAAAGGATATTTTAAAAAAAAAAAAAATTAATCATAAAATGCTTTTCTTCTTTTTGTCATAAGAAAATGTATAATATAAAATCAGGTCTCACTTTTCTTTTTCCTTTAACTATATATGATAATTTTCTTTTATTTAAAGTACAAAACTACTTTTTGGGCCAATTTAAAAAAATTACCAGGGGTCTCTAAACTTTTGAACTGTAGTGTGTGTGTGTGTGTGTGTGTGTGTGTGTACATCTCAAATGACATTAGAAAAGAAAAGTTTTTTTTGCATTGTATTGTGAATGGTGAGGAAAAGTGGATACACTCCTATAACCCTAACTGTAGAAGATAAGACTAGCCATGCATCAACATTGGCAGCAAAGCCAAATTTCCATAGCTTGAAGCTGCTGATCTGCATTTGGTGGGATTATCTGGGTGTAGTTTATGATCTGCTCAAACCAACTGAAACCATCACAGGAGATCACAATTGGCTAAAACTGATGCATTTGAGCTGAGCATTGAAGAAAAAATGGCTGCCATATGATTTTGCAACATGACAATACTACGCTACATGTTGCAAAACGTGTGAAAATCTAACTGGAAATGCTTAAATGGGATGTCCTACCCCACCTGCTATATTTATCAGATATTGCCTCATTTGATTATCACTTGTTCTGATCAATGGAACCATTCTTATGAAGATGCCAAACCATGATTAGAATAAAAAAAATGTCATTTTTCCAAAGTGCAATTCAAATGCAACCAGAAAGATTGGAAAAAGTAGTGGCTAGCAATGGACAATACTTTTAGTGACATGTTTCTTACTAATTTTTGTAAATAAAACATTATTTTCATGAAAAATCATGAAAACTTGTTCAAAGTCCTAATACAAGTAGGAGCAAGATAGCAAAATAAGAGTTGTGAAGCATCAAATAGTACTAAATCCTTTCCCTGGAGTTTCTAAATGTGCATTAGTTTTTAACATAAAACTGATACTAATGCTCTTTTGGGTTATGAAAGGATCAATTCTGACTGTATTCCAGGCACATGCTGAAATTGAACAGTACAATGTATTGTACTTTGCTGCAAACCAACTGAAACCATTAAATTTGTTACAAATCATAAAGACTTCTGTCTAAAGGAGTGTTACTGTTCCATGACATTGTACATTTGAATACAGCAGCAGTAATGGCTTAGATTGGAACTGCTTCTGCACCCACCTTACAGCTTGGATCTGGTATCATCTGATTACCACGTCTTTGTCCTCTTGAAGAGATGCTATGCAATTGCAGATTCAGTTCTGATGGTGAGGCCCAGCAAGTGCAGATATGTCTTCGTGAACTGAAAAGCTTTTTTTGGTAGGGATGAACCAGCTTGTTAAATGATATCAAAAGTATATTGCTATGCAAGGGACCATCTTAAAAGTAATATGTGCATTTGTTCAGTGGAAATAAAATTGCTTTTAATTTTTTTATTATTTACTCTTGTATGTAAAACAAATGCTTTTTTGATTAAACAATAGATTTATTGAGATATATGTGTGTGTTTTCCTTTGAGAAACAGTTGACTTAGCAAGGTATTAGCAATTCAAAAAATTTATACACACGATACCAGGATAAAAAATTTAAAATTTTTAAGCACTCCCAATGATATTGAGATTAAAAATTTGTAAACAATGAACACAAAGTCAAAGTGTTTTTTTCATTTTTTTTTTTTTAAGGGCACATTAACCTTAGAGGCAGAATATAATATTCTGTGAATAAGCTCACTAAACAATCTCTAAAAATAATGATTGTTACATGTCTTTATAGAAAGTATTTTGTCAATATGAGGCTAACAAAAATTACAAAGAGCCTTTTGCATGAGTTTGAAGTATTGAAAATCTACAGTAATGAGTTAAGACTAGTATGAGAAATACAAATCGACATTGTGTTTTTCTAATTCAATTTTTTGCAAGAAAAGCATTGCAT